>VXBZ01005397.1:152070-241567 GCA_013399135.1 Heliornis fulica
GTTATTAGCTTCAGACATAATGAAAATAACCTTTTAGCCTAGACGTCTCAAAAGAATTCTTTGACTACAAGTTCCTTCTCCAGATCATCTCTTATATTCCACCTTTTCTGTTCTTCCATGTTGTTAAATGATTGATCCTTGTCATCTTATATCACAGAATCACAGAATATTAGAAATTGGAAGGGACCTCGAAAGATCATCCAGTCCAACCCCCCTGCCCAAGAAGGATCATCTAGACTAGATCACACAGAAACATGTCCAGAATGGTCTTGAATGTCTCCAGAGAAGGAGACTACACAACCTCTCTGGGCAGCCTGTTCCAGTAATCTGTCACCATCACAGTGAAATATGTGGATTCCCTTTATCCGGCTATGTCCTGCTAAAAACTTATCTAAACCAAGCTACTTGCTTTTATTGTCTACGTCTGGTTAAAGTACACAGGCAGGCATGTTCAGGGACAGGTTCATCCCAGCCCAGAATGGAGGTCTGAGATGGCAAAGGCACATGCAGAGCCTGGATGTGTATATCTGGAAGAAAGCCCAGCCCAAAGGTTATGCCTCGATTCTGTGACTGAGTAAACAGATTAGCATTATTCATACTGATTAGAAAGAAGGTAAAAAGGGATTAACAGGGAAAAGATTAAGAGTCTTCACTTATCCATATCATATTTGAGGTAACATCTGGAAATTGGTAGAAAGATCTTAAAGACACAGTAATTAAAGTCAGTAAAGTGGAGCATGTTTTAAAATATCTAGCTGAAGAGTGAAATTAATGCTCTGGTATTACTTTTCAAGTTCAATATTTATTTTCATTTTAAAAGTATTTTGGGACATTATAATAAACATCCTCATCCAAAGCAGAACTACTACAAATCACCTCTCTCTTCCAGTTCCTTCCCATTGATCCAGTGCACAGCCATTTTTAAGACCTGGAAAATAAGTTCATGTGGCTTTCAGGAAAAATGTTTTGGTTCTCTGCTAGGCAACAATATATATAGTTTCCTAATGTTTTTATTTAAACACTGAAACTGGCATGTCTCCTGTGTCCTACCACTGAAACTGTGTCATTAATCTGGAAAAGGTCAACCACGGAGTAAAATTTTAAATTGACTTAAGTGCAGTTGTTATTCTATAAAAACTTATTCTATAAAAAGGCATGTTCAGTACAGTGAAGATCCATCTAAACTTTATTTTCTCCTTCTTTTCACAAAATCCTCATGAATTTGTGCATTCAAAAGTGTCTCTGCTATAGTGTCTGCATATAGATTAATTATGCATTTATTTATTTATTAAGGAGCATTTTATTTTTCCTCATCCAGGAAGTGAATGAGTCTGTGATTCTCTGAGATCATTTCAAGTCTGATTTCAGGGAGGAACTTCTATGAGTGTTCTCACTGGGACAATTATGTCAGGACTAGCAAGTGCAGAGTCATCTGTAAAAATGCTAGTTCTCAACTACTTAGAACAATAAAAGTGTCAGAGAAAACCAGTCATAAATCAATGAAGGATTTCTATTCTGATCTAGTTTATCAGACAGGCAATCATCTTTAGATCTTTTCACCTGTGTCTTTGTCTAATACAGACCCTTGTCTTATTCTGGTATATATGATGTCAACTTTTCATCCATAAGTCTCGGTAGAGACAGTTTTAAGATCACAATCTGCCAGACCTCTTTCATCTAATCATTTCTCAGACTAAAAAAGACTATGTATCACCCTTGGAAACTGAGGTTAATCACCCTGAAAGCCTCCCTGAGTCCATGAACTTTCCCCTTCCCCCAGTACCCTTAGTACCAGCAGATAATGTTCTTTTACCACCTTTTTTACGCAGGAATATCATTCCTGGAAATCTCTTAGAGACATTAGATACGCTTTACAACATTAATACGATGCTCTGCATATGCCATGCTTACAAAGTATTTCAAAGTTAATTTTTGTCTTCGTTCTTCAATGACAAGCTCCATGATCTATGAGACAATACCATGTTGGACTCTATGACCTCAAAGGTCTTTTCCAACCTAATGATTCTGTGATTCTATGTTCTATAATATTTTCATTACTAGAACAATTTTATTAAAAATTCTTTATTAATATAATACAGTGGCATTGCTATATTATTTGAATATACACTTCATTTTTTTTTCCCAGCAAAACATGCATCAGCTTTAGTCTTGGGAGTTTAGAATACTGCAGGAGGTTTTAGTTCCTGATTATTAAGAGATTGTACCAGACACACTTACCTCTGAATTTATTCTTAAAAAAGCAGATAGGATTGCTGAAGGTTTAAAGTCCATCCACTCTGTTATACAGAGAATTTCAATTGAAATCAAGACAGTTTTGTGTCAAGACTAAGCTACTACTTTGCTTCTAAAACTCAAGAATGCACTTTTATTTCAAGTGGAATTCATAGCAGAGATGACATTATATCATTTTGCATTGGGCTAACACTGTTTCTGCTTCTCAAAGTGGGAGAAGAGGTAGCCTTCCATTTATGTGACACTGAAGATTATTGCTTGATTTTCCAGTTTACAAAATTTGCAGTCAGCCTTAAAAGAGACAGATTCTAGTACATCCTCAAATTATACATTTGACACAATGCCCATCATTGCAAATGATATCCTATCAATGTTTGAATGAAATAGAAATCTGACGGTATTCTTCTGATAAAACAAGTAGGCAGAGATGCTTCCAAGTATTTCTTCTTCACTGCTTACATTTTAAATCTTCCATCTGTCAGCTACCTGGCTGTAGCTGAAGAAAGTTTTATTCTGAATAAGGTATCAAAATCTGAAGTGGTGCCCAAGCTAAAGCTGTCACCTGTTTCTGCTGCCTTTTCTCTCAGGTACAGTGCTACTGACACTTGGTTCACCAACCAGCTTCTTTCTCTTACTCTGTTGCTCTCAAACTCTCATCTCAAACTTGTTACCTGAAGGCTACTATTTCCTCCATGTGAGGAAAGGCCCAGTCTCCACCCTCACATCCTCACCTCTTCTGGCAACACTCAATATTGTTTTGACCACAAACATGCTAATGTTTGGTGTATGATTTTCATCTTGTGAATAACTTAGCTGTTTATATTTTTGCAAAATTGAAAAAGGAATCGTAGGGAGAGGAAAAATACTAGGTGAATATTTTAATAAGTCTTAAAATTGACAGTCCCAAAGTAAACACTAATTGTTTTTAATCAGCTTCTGAGAAACTTTATAGAACACCTCTATCCATTAAGCATACTTCTGCTCCTAGATACAAGAAATGGTATCCTAACATAGTGTGATACAATGTGTAATAAACCTTCCCCATAAAATATTGAATCTATCACAAAAGTAGAAGATCAGACAATGGACTACCCCAGTAAATCCATGGAAAGGAGGATGTAATAATTAGATTTAATTGCTTTTTGACTTCACAAAATAAAAAATAGCCTTCTGCACATCAGAAAAAATGCTCACATCCTAAAGCCAACATGGAAAAAAACATGGGGAGTTATTCCTTTAAAACTTTATTGGATTTTTTAATTAATTTGCAAAAACAGATTAGCTCCATCGCCATAATCAGATGTCAGTTCTCACTGAAAAGTCTATGTGGATAAAGAAAAAAAATACTGTGGTTATATGACTTACTATACTATCAAAATGTCACCTATAAGACTTAATTCAGGAAGGATAAATGTGTATTATATAAAAAATCTTTCCCATATATAGACTAGATATCAAGAAATTCTTGCTCAGGATAGATATAACCTCTAAGGAAACTTTTGCTTGATTTACTTATCCCAAACCAAGAATCTTGATAACAGTTCCAGTTTCATAATGGCTCTTGTATAAATCAGTTGGGATTTGCCACTAAAGTCAGAATGTTCCAGAAGGATAAAGAAAAATAATTTACTATCAAACATACCCATCAATAAATAGTGAAAAATTCTCCTTTGTTTCCAAAGGCTACCTTAGAAATCAAGAATTATTGATTCTAATATATAATATATATTCTAATCAATATTATTTGGTTTCCCTCATAAAGCTAGATATTTCTTTCATGTTCACTAAGAACTGTAAATTTCCTAAAAATATTTATGTAATGTACAAGAAAGGGTTGAGGAAAAAGTAAAATCCCTGTGAGCTGAAACTTAATAGATTGCAGTTAGTTGCTCCAAACTCTTTGTGGTTAAAAGCATTTTGAAAGCACAGTGTTATTATACTATGAGTAAGTCAGGGTGTTTTTTTTTTTTTGTTGGTTTTTTTTTTTTTGGTTTTTTTTTTTTCCCTCTCCAGTGTAATTTTTTACCAGGAATTGTCACCTTGAGCAAATCTTACGTTAACCCAAATGCCAGATGTAAATTTACTTCACTTTTTTTCTGTGTGCCTGCTTTTCATGAAGTACCATGGAATATATAACACAGTTTCAGGGGTACTGAACACACAAAACTCCAGTTAAATCAGTGGTGGCTGTGGATATTGGGCAGTCTTTAAAAACAAGTTATAAAGCAACACTGCTGACATAGAGAAAGTAGCCGTGGAAGCTCCTAGCACAGTGAACACCCATTGACTCATCTGGTGTTTCCATACATAAAAGCTTGGAAAACTGATTTTTGAAATCTTAGGAGGTACTGGGACTTCATTTGGTCTTTTATGTTTTTTCTTTGTTTCCATCACGAGGGAAACCAGTTTTTCACAAGGGTAGATAATGGTAGGACAAGAGGAAGTGGATTGAAGCTACAGGAGGGATGGTTTAGGTTAGATATCAGGGGAAGTTCTTCATGGAAAGAGTGGTGAGATGCCAGAACAGGCTGCTCAGAAAGGTGGTAGTTGCCCCAACCCTGAAGGTGTTCAAGGTCAGGTTGGATGGGCCCTGGGTAACCTTGTCTAGATCCAGGCCTGGAGGTTGGTGCCCCTGCCTGTGGCAGGGGGGGTGGAGTTCTATGATCCTTGGGGTCTCTTCCAATCCAGACCATTCTGTGATTTTGTGAAATACATTTACATATTTTAAATTAGAAACAACCTTTCTGTGTGCATTTGTGTGGCTGTATGTGTCTACATCCATACATGCACACACGTTACTCCATATTGTATTTTGAAGTAACGAACATAAACTCCTTTTGCCATCTCTTTGGAGTCCATCCCAAAAGAATGGAAACAAGATGCATGTATGTATTTTAATGCATAAACATATGATCTGCTGAGAAGCAACAAGACCTTATTGCTATTCACCTGCAACAATATCACCGCTATCATTTTGTTAAGTTCTTCCAACTTTGACAATCTTAGCGGATGTTCCCTTTACTGGGACGTCACCTTATTTTTACAAAGTCATGGTATTGTGAACTTTTACTGTTCTCAGCAAAACCATATAGATGAAACATCTAAGTTTAATGTAGCTTGCATCAATGTTAGTAGGAAGCTATTTTCTCAGTTTGGGGTTGCCAGAATCCCATGCACACTTGATGCCACCAGAAAAGCAAGAAAGGTTGAAGAAATAGATCTGCTAACATGTGGTTGACTATGACAGCTTTATATGTATTTGAAATTCTCCCGTATTAAGCAAAACAGCTCAATATATTTGCATTGTCAAAAAAGTACAAGTGATAGAGCAGGTAAGTACACAGACCTCAGGATAGGTGAGAAAAACTGATGTTCGGTGAGATGAAAAAAATGAAATGAGCATTTATTCTGTCAAGTGCCTACTGTGGTATTTTACAACTCTGACTTTCAAGACCAAAAAGGCATTTTTACTCCCCCTTATTACAGATCCTTTGTAAAGTGAAAGCTGAAACAATAAAGGGGGGGTTTATACTGGTTTACTTTAATGGAGTAAAAAAGCTTAAGGCAGCTGCAAAAATGAAGCTTTCTTAAGTGTTATTTAATTAAATTAGACAGTATTGAGTTGAGACCAAAATCTGGGTAAAAGGGATTTTTCCTGCAAATGTAAACCTTACACAGTGTTCTGAGCAAACCCTTTTAGCCAGTGGCTGGCACAGGGATCAGGACTTCCAGACTTTTTGAGAACAGCCTGAAAATCACCACTTCTAAAATCTCTTGTCTCAACCCATTTTTAAATGATGACTTACACCTTTATGAAAAGATATGTAATTTGTAATAACTGTTACCCTTCCAAAAATAGGTCTGTGCTTATTTCTGGATATGCAACAGAAGCTTTTGAGTTACAAAAGGCACTTCAGCAATATTTTTTGGTCAGATAGCAAGCAGATTAGCTGTTCAGGAATTCCACTGATCTCTCTGTCTCTAGAATACTTCCTTTTACCCAGCTTCACTGCAGGGCTATATGCATGATGTATAAATTAATGCTATATGAATGCAAATGTTACAGTGAATTCAATGGTAAAATAGAATTACAACGTTTCTGTCCACTCTCCCCTCATTCTTATGTCACCTATTTATGATGCATCACTGTAATCAGATCACTGGAACAAAAAAAAGGCCACCCATATAGGTACAACAGAGGGTGAAGTTCTATACTTTGTTTCATCCAATTCATATGCAAGATTGTATGGAGAAAAGTAGGGGTGGAGCTTGACTTTGAAGCTTCTATTTCTCTGCTTGGACAGAAATAGTACTCATGGACTCTTCAAGGACTTCTCTTTGTTCTCTAATTGTCTTTCCCTATATCTTCTCACTTATTTCCTCCCACACATCTCCATTCCTTTGGTTCTCATGACACTAGGTTCTATCCCTACAGAAGGAGATCATCAACTTCCTTCTCAAGGAAGAAGCATAAGGGTTTGTGGTGTTTGACCCTGGCTGGAGACCAGACTACCATCAAAGTCACTCTATCACTCCCCTGTTAGCTGGACAGGCGACAACATATATGTTGAGAGGCTTTGGAGTTGAGATAAGGACAGGGAGAGATCATTCTGCAATTAGCATCACAGGCAAAACAGACTCAACACAGAAGAAAGAAAAGAAAACTCTCTTACACTACACTACACTACACTACACTACACTACACTACACTACACTACACTACACTACACTACACTACACACAGAGAAACCAGAGTCACATAATGAGAAGTTCAAACAGCTCTTAAAACACCACCTCCTTCCCATCCCTTCTTTGCAGACTTCACAAAATCACAGAATCACAGAATCTCAGAACTGTAGGGGTTGGAGGGGACCTCCAGTGATCATTGAGAACAACCCCTCTGCCAAGGCAGGTTCCTAGAGCAGGTCACACAGGTAGACATCCAGATGGGTCTTGAATGCCTCCAGAGAAGGAGACTCCACAACCCCCATGGGCAGCCTGTTCCAGTTCTCAGTCACCTGTACTGTGAATCAGTTCTTCCTCATACCTGTGAGAAACTTCCTGTGGCCCAACTAGTGACCATTGACCTTTGTCCTGTCCCCACAGGCCACTGAGAAGAGTTTGGCCATCTCTCTTTGTCTCCAACACCTCAAATATTTATAAACATAGATGAGATCCCCTCTCAGTCTTCTCTTCTCAAGGATGAATAGCCCCAGCTCACTCAGCCTTTCCTCATAGGAGAGATGGACCAGGCCCTTAATCATCTTTGTGGCCTCCACTGGACTCTTTCCAGGAGATCCCTGTCTTTTTTGTACTGGGGAGCCCAGAACTGGACACAGGACTCCAGGGGAGGCCTGACCAGGGCAGAGTAGAGGGGGAGGATCACCTCCTTCAACCTGCTGGCTACACTCCTCTAAATGCACCCCAGGATCCCATTGGCCTTCTTGGCCACCAGGGCACACTGTTGGCCCATGGCCAAACTATCATCCACCAGGACCCCAGGTCCTTCTCTGCAGAGCTCCTCTGCAGAGAATCCCCCAGCAGGTCATCCCCCAGCCTGTACTGATAAATACTTCACTTTATTCATGATTTTCTCCTCTCTAGGGTGGCATGGGGGAAAGGGGGAGCAGGGAGTAGGGAATGGTGGCTTCAGTTTTCAGTCAGTTCTTCATGAGTTGTTCTCCTTTTTGGAGGGTGGCATTTCTCACACTCTTTCCCTGTGACAGCATGGTTTCCTACCCACAGGAGACAGTCCTCCATGAACTTCTCCAACATTGAGTCTTGTTCCACAGGGCCCCGGCTCTTCACCAGCTGCCCCAGCATGAGTCACTTCTATAAACTCATAGAATGTCTCTCAGTCTCTCAGTCCCAGACTGCTGGCCCCAGCATGGTCCCCCACAGAGTCACAACTGCCCCCCAGCAAACCTGATCTGGCATGAGCCTCTGTCTTTCTACCTCTTATCTGTCTCCACAGACTGCAGGTGCTGTCAGGGGCTTGCTCCAATGTAGGTCACAGATTCTTTCATATTCCTCCACCTGCTCCATGGTGGGCTCCTGTCTGGCCCAGGTGCCCCTCCACAGGCTGCAAGTGGGGTCTCTTTGTCCTCCTTGGGCTACGGGGGGACATCTGCCTCACCATGGTATTCTCCACAGGCCATAGGGAATCTTCTCTAAGTGCCTTCTTCCTACCTTTGCTGACCTGGGTGTCTGCAAAATTTCTTACATCTTCTCACTCCCTTCTCTGGTGGCAAAATGCAGCTGTTTGCATTTTTCTCTCTCTAAAATGTGACTCCCAGAGGTGCTGTGACCATCACTGATTGGGCCAGCCGGACTTGTCAGTAACAGGGTTTGGGAGTTTGGCCTTGGGAGCCCAGCTGGGATTTACTCTGTTGGACCTTTAAGAAACTTCTAGCCAATTCTTAATGAAGCCACATTGCAAACCTACCACAGGGTTTGATACGTGTTTTGTTCTGCAAGCAGTCAATCCTACACAGGATTACTGTGGCCAGAACAGGAATTTTGTAGAAATTCATGTAAATATGAGGGAAGAAGAGCATTCTGCTGGAAGTGATTAGACTTCCAGCAATAGAGTTCAGGTGTGTAACCCGCATAGTTATTAGGAGACAGGACTTCCAACGCAGGGTTAGTGTCACATGTAAATGTGAACTTATTTTGATGTGTGATGTAAAGTTACTCAGACATCTAAGCCCTACGGTTTTAATATAGACATATTAGACAGTACTTATAGGTAGAGATAGGCAGACTTTTGTCAATGTGAAAGCCGTCTGTAGCACTGAAATGTTCCAACATAGCACAGAGCAACTGTGGAATTAGCTAAGGAAAATCAAATTAAAAGACAAGAAAAGAATATATAGAGTAAAAAACACCCTTTTCTTCATTAAGGCCAGGTCTTTTCATATGAATAAAAAAGAATGGAGCAAAAGTAGAAAGAGGGTTTTGTTCATTTGCTCATCTTTAACATTCAGGAGGACAAATTGTCCACAATTTAGATGCGGCATTGACATAAGAGGTATCATTCTAATTGATACAGAACACTGAACTTATATTGGAGAACAAGAGCAGTGAGTGAAGAATGGTGACTTTCTGTTTAAAATATTTGGAAGACAGGCTCACACTATGACCTGTTTCCAGTTTCCAGTGGTATTAGGGATGAAGCCAGTATAAATCCAGTTGTCACAAAAGAACAAGTTATAGTATATATTAAACCACAAAAAAATACTTTCAAATAACATTAAGGGTATGACTTAAGCCCACAAAAGCTAGGAAATTCAGAGTTGGGGCTGCAACTCTGTCCTCGACTCACCCCATTTTATTTAGGTATTATAGCAGATATGAAGAGAGTTACATGAAATATCATGGTTTTGGTTTACAAGAGTTAGCACAGAATCTGGCATTCATCTGTGCTGGGTAGGGTTTGCCATTTAAACTGGAGCTGACAAAGTTCAAAACTCTCCATGGAGTAGATTATATGATGAATAAACCAGGTCTCTGCAGAAAATGTTAATTATAGAATGAACACCACCCTTTACTTGATGATAAATGTTCCCAGGAAGTTAATTTATTTTGGAGACATTTGCTGGGAGATGTATGATTAGTGGGGTAACCTGTGTCACATATACAGGCCTGGGCTGAATGAGCAGGTGATCCCAGTGACTGATATTTGAGTATGCTGAAGATTGCTGCACTTGTGTTCAGGCTGCTGAGTGGGCTGATAATTAGCAGTTTAACTCTGGAGAATATATGATCATTTGACAAAAGTGAGATTCAACAAAAAGGACACTTAAGAAGTAATGAGAAGTTGAGATGATCTCAAGAAGCAACTAAAAGGAGAAAATTAGCTACAGAAGTTAGTTGGAGGAGATTCATCTCAGTTTGAGTTGGAATTGTGAAGAAACATAAACATGCATGTTTTATTTAGCTCTACCTATGTCTTATGTTTATTACAGGGAAGAGTGACTACTTTCTAGAACATTCAATGCTTTTGTATGTTTGCTATCACGAGCTGCATGGTGTTCCACTTAGGTTTGACCAGTCTTTGAATCATTCTAGAAAATATTAAGAGCAATTCCTGCATCCCTGCAAATGCTCCATACTTCATACATTTTGCTGACATAATGGTATCTACTCAAGTGTTTTCATAAGTATTGCTAAGTCAGGTGACTTGTAATTTTTCCACACTCCCAATAATGTTACAAAAAAACCCCCCAAAACCCAACCAAAATTTCACAGGGCATTGGGTTCATGTTCTGCATTATCTTTAAGGAAGTCAGTAACAGCTGGCTTGGGTCCACTAGATACCCTAGTCCCTCCAATGGATTTCACAGGAGTCCATTTGTGACTTAACCATGGCTTCATGTGGTGACTGATCCCCAAAGTCCATTCATGAATTGTTTCATGCTTTCCAAAGATTCAGACCATGAGTTACTTTGAGGTTTCCAAAACATTTCAGAGAATTGGAATAGGTCTTGATTTTAAAATGAATTTCACAGCTCCTTGAGTTTTAAGTAATTCTGTGTCTCTTTATGTGAGATTCATTGCTCTTCATAAAATACAGTAACCTGTGTTTCTTTGCAACAGCTATGCATGAGGTTCTGAACAGTTTCACACTTCTTCAGTTGAAATTTGCATTTTAATTTCAAGACATAGCAGAGACACTTAATAAAACTGTTATACATGGGATTCACTTTTTAAAATCCCTCAGTGATACTTTGAAATATTGGTGATTAGTATTATGCTGAAAATATGTTTCAAAGGTTTGATTTCCTTACTCCTTAAAGAAACAGAATTCTTGTAAACATACTCCCACCTGTTTATAAAATAACATAAATCGCAGCTTTTTTTTTTTAGATGTCCTTTTTTCATCCATGCTCAGAGTGAAGATGATGAAAGCACAAACTTGTCATTACTCTCCCATTCATATTTAGAGATTAATTATGGAACATACTCTTCCTATGAAGTCCAATCTCTTTCAGGTTTCAGAGCTAGACTGAATAGTTGCCAAAGAAAAGTTCTTCCTTTAAGCCTATAGGTTTGGATCAGATCAAAACAAAAACTTAGCTGAAACAGGCAGGCTTTACACAGTTTCCCTCCAAAGAATAAATTGCCCAATAATTGTTGGAAATCCAGTCTATTTCACTAAAAGGTTTGCAGTCATTGTTAAATGCCCTGTAAGACTTGGAGCTCATTTACCAAAAGTTTCATAGTACTGAACTGATACCACAGGCCAGACACATTTTAACAGAAATCTATGTTACAAGCATATGGACAGTGAAGTTACCATCCACCATTTGAAATTCTGTTTTATGTTTGCCTTGTTGGTCTTCATATGTGAGGCAGTATAGCCTTTTTCCTTGAGACTTAAGCTAGGTTTTAGTAATATATGACTGAGAGGATACACAATTTCAACTACCAAGACTGAACAAGGCTTCTAAAATTCAATCATATGATTGAACATTCATCTTAGATGATCTCATATTTGCTTTGAGCAGAAAACTTCCTCTCATGCTGTAAGTGCTGCTGCGTTGATGCGTGATTCCTTGTTGAACTAACGTGGCTTTGCTGTGAGCCCTCAGCCTGACCGTGTTGAACCTAATTTGTACAAGGCAGTATTCTGAGGAAATCACAATCACAAATGTTATTCAAAACCAGACCTCAGTTTCACTCCCTATGCAGTAATTTTCACTTTCAGTAAACCTAATTTAAATGAACAGTGTTCATTCTGCCACTTCTGAAGAACATGAACAGGAATTAGCTTACAGTAGCATATTCTGAAACAATAAAAAGCATTGTCATTTAATTCCGGACAACATTCACACCTGGCACCTGAAAGTCTGTTAAATTCAAAATTCATTACAAGCACTAAGTACAACCAACGTTCCCTGAAAGGGCTGCAAATATTCTGAAAAAGCCATGACCCAGTTTTCAGAACAGTTGCGCCAAACTATTTTTGCGTTTAAATAAAAATAACAAAAATGCACATTTTTGCGTAGTTTCAACACAAAATTGAGGGGGCAGAAGGAGAAGAACTGTGGGCTGAGTTTCACTTTACAGTTTTGGAAATGAAGATATTGAGTGCATACAACTACAGGAATAAAAACCAAATAAAAGGTTAGAATGGAATGTTATTACAGCTTTTATATCTATCAGGGTAGGTAGGCACTGTCTGGCCCCTATTGCAATAACGCATTTTGTAAGGATTTTTACATGTGATTCTCACCAGTGAGGCCATTACTGGAATAGTGTGTGTAGTTCTGATGCTCACACTTAAAAAAAAATAAAAAATAAAAAATTAATGTAGGGCTCAGGAAAGCAAAATAAGAATTACAGTATGGAAAATTAAGTTTTAGAATGACAGAACAGAAAAGCTCTGTTTAGTTAATTTATCTAAGAAAAGCTAATGAGGTGGCCTGATAATGGTTTACTAGTGATTAAATGAGAAGACTTTGGATACTAGTCTTGCTGCAATTTTTTGATTAAGAAACATAAATATCTAAACTAATAGCTTGAAATTGAAGCTCGACAAATTTAAAATAACAAGGACATCTTATGGACTATCAAGTTAGTAACAACTTACAAGTGTGTTGTGGTTCAGCACCAGCTGTTAGCTGAGAACTTCACAGCCCTTTGCTGACCCCTCCCCGCCCAGTGGGATGGGGAGGAGGGTGAGGAGACAAAGGAAAACATCTTGGATCAGGATTAGGACAGTTTACTGGGACAGCAAAGGGAGAGGGAAAGAACAACAACAGGACTTATGTCAGAATGTATGCAAGCAGTTGATAACAGAAGGCTATACACTGATCCATAACCTCAGTCACAATGCAATGAAAAGCAGAATGGGAAAATTCACATAAATAGCAGACCAACAGATGACAATGAAAGTTGAAATTTTATATTTCTGTTAAATTTCTAATGATCTGCTTTCATTTGTGTTCTAAACTCCATAAAAGTTAATACATTTTTTTCTGCTGACTTGAAGACATAGTGTAAAGTAAACTGTAGGACTTCTGAAAATCTTACCCTTACTGTCACAAAAGCTGACATTTGACAAGGAGCTGGCTGGTTTTCTCCTTTACATCCTTTTAATAAGAAGTTCTTCAAGCAATACAAATGCTAATTATAGCTCTCCCATAAGGTACTTTTTGCTTTGAAAACAAAGTAACAACGCATGCAGCCAGAACAGAAGCCTTAGAATATAGTTCTTAAAGCTATGTTTCTTGCAGCACTATTCTTCCAGAAGTATTCCAGATGATATTGTTTGCTGACAGTCAGAAACAGAAGTGGAGGCAGAAACCCCTACTTTATCCATGAGTGAATGTAACCATCCTCAAGTGCAGCATGACAAAATTTCCCAGAGGTTTGCACATCCAAAATTAAGGAGAATTTGAGGTAGTTAGCTAGATTAGCAGAAGCAACCATCTTGCTAGAATATGGAAGTCATATCCAACTAGATTTTGTTTTTACTGAAAAACAATCAAGAATTATGATCTTGCTCCCTCAGAATGCTGCAGTAGTAACTCAAAACAAACCCTCAGCCACTATAAAATAGGCACTCTGCATCACCAGCATTTGAGAATATTAAATCAAGCTGAAGGTAGGACATAGAACATCTTTTAGAAGTCTGGTTGTGGCCCATTTTTAGGCTCAGAATCTCTCCTCAGGATTAAAATGGTTTTTCCTGTGTGTCTTGCAATAAGTCTAACTAAGCTCCAGAGGTTAACATGGGACAATGATTCAAGTTATGTAGTCAATTGAACTAAAGTTCTTCTCAAATTAGTGGGAGTTCTGCTCAGATGAAGGACTCAGAATTTGGCCCAGTAATAGAAAGCCTGACTCTAAGTTATTCATTTTTAGCCCTAAGCATTCCTCTTCCTCAGTGGAGTGTGCCAAGAAAACTAAAAAAACACTGAGCAGCTCAGAAGTAGTATTAAACTTTAACAATGCTTTGCACTGACACAGGGAGGAATCTCAGAGCTATTTAGAAACAATGGCATAATCTGCAGCTGAAGCCAGGAAATTCACAGTATATGAAACTTACAGATGTGCTTTTCATTGGGACCTTCTCCTGTTCTCATACACTGAAGTTGTTCTCATGCTTCATGCTCCTATGAGTAGTGCTTGACCTAACCACTTAAATCTTACTGATGTTACTGTTAGTTACTTGCCAAAGGTTGTAAATGCCCAGCTGGAAAGTTAGCTGTTTATTTCTTACATATCACTCAATTGCAGTTAATATATATATCTACTTTTTTTTATTTAAAAAATAATCCAGATGAATTGTATGTTAGCATTACCGTTTTGGAATCAGTTCACCAAATACTTAAAATCTGTGTAATTTTTATTACTCAGATAGACCTCACCATTCAGTCAGTGAATAATATATAACACTAAACAAACATGCTTGAAAATATTACTGTACCCATTTAGACGTCAGATTTAGTTTAAAAATAAATTAAAAAATATAGCTTTTTGCAACTGTTATTTGCATTTGGAAAGGATTATTTTTTGCTAAAGGTTTGGTTTTTTTCTAAAAATATTTTTGACTTGTTTAAATCCTTTCAAGTTATTTGCTTGTAGCAGTACAACAGGATACCTGACTGATGTATATCCTTACTTGTTTGCTTTGTCCTCCTCTTGGAACACAGGAAAAGGTTAATTATTTCATTCTTCCAGGAATTTCTGGTTCTGTTCTTTTCTACATGGGCATATGCAGCATTTACATTACAGGAAATATGCAGATCTTGGATAGGAACAGTGTAAACTCCCACCTGAAACCTCCATCTCATGGAGAGTAACACATGGGTGCTGATCCTTTAGGGATTAACCAAATGTCAGAATAGTGATTGATTTTGCATATGTTTTTAAAACATTAAAGTATGAAACTGGCAACATTCACCATGTTGCAATATTTTGATACAAAAATCATGAATAAGTCTGATATATTTTGCTATCACTTAGAAGATAAATGGGACCGATAGTTGATTGTTCTTGCTCATAGTTGCCTTCAGCCCCATTTACTCCCAACTGCACCATGAATTTACTTAATAGGCAAAGGTAAGACTTTTTCAAACATGATTCTGAAGACATTATTTGTACAAGTCCCAATAACATTTCATTGATGATTAAAGGGAGCTTAGCTGCTCAGTTCAGTTTTCAATGTTTGTATTTTAGACATCTAATATTAATTAAAAGAAATTCCATCCTTCATAGCCAAATTATCTGTGAAAATCATGTGGTCTGTAATTCAATAAAGGAAATACCAACATACAAAATTACTATCCCTAATAACTTTCAAATAGCAGGTAAGGTTCACAAGTGGTATATTGAGAAATTGTTGATGTTCACCAGACATGTCTTACCCACTAAACTCTATACTAACAGACTGTTGATTCAGTTCAAATATTATATATAGTCAATGGAAAGGTGAGGAGGACATGACTGCTATTAATTATTAGTTTAAGATAAATTTCAGCTGCTAACTATATGATCTAACATTCCTTGTCCCTGCATATGCAAGCAGTCTTACTCCCACTCCTGTGCTAGCATCTGTCTACCTACAATGTCAGCAAACTAGATAAACCAAAAAGTTAGTAGTCTTTATCTGGATTAGTTCTTTAAAAGTCAAGAAGCAGGAATATGCCACCATTGTCTGGGGATAGGTGAGGTCACCACTATTGGCAGAAGCATCTACTTAGATCATCTTCAAGTGATTGTGAAAGCACAACCTTAGCTACACGCAGAGAGCTAATTCTCATTATCTTCTGCATTGCCACAGCGTGTAACCACTCATTCTCAGATTCTTGCTAAAATGCAATATAAAACAACACCAAGTGTCATTTGTTAGTGTCTGAGAAGTCATCTGACAACTGGGAAATGACCAAAAGAGCACCGAAGAGGTAAAAACCTTGGTGTTCAGGAGTAAACAGAATCAGATCAGTGGAAAGCTTTAGTTTCAAGAGGGAAAAAGTTTGAAGAAAAATTGCTTCCAGAACAACTCATAACATCCTGAAATTTTTATTTAAAACAGGAAGAAAGCAGCCATCGAACATAAAGGTCACCTTTTGACAAATTTTATATTCCCGCTCCAACACACAAGGTTTCAAATATTCTCAATAAAAAAAGTTGTGATATTTTTTTCTCAGTTTCTTAGAAATAACTGAACTAATCAGAGTAAAATTCAGTCAAAAAAGTCTTAAGTAGATACACATCTCCGAAAAGGTTCCTTAAATGAAGTTCAGCTGTTGAAAACTAGATAATATGCAACACACATCTAAAGACTTTATTAATAAGTGGTGTTTCCAGTACCAATAATCATATTTTTACTGTAGAAAACTGTGTATGAAAATTCTGGTATTGAAGTGAAAACCAAGCTATGCAGTTAATATTGACCTTTTAAGTGTTCTTTCTATAGATCCTATGTAATCATCTGTAGTAAAAATAATGATAATAATTAGCACATCTCATGTAATATTCATCCTTGTAAATATATTTGGGATACTCAGAAATAGCCCTGTGGGCTAAGCATTTGAAGCTATCATGGTGGAACTACTTAGGAATAAGTGAAGCTATGCTTCAGAAATAACATCTAACTTTAGCTGTCATGGACAAGAAATAAATAACTAAGTATTAATTGTCTGTATAATATATAATAACTAAATATTAATGTCTGAGTGTCCAGTGAGGCACTGTATGGACATATTGAAGACACAGCCCCTGCCTTCAGGAGTTTACAGCATTAAGTCTGACACATTTATCATAAAGATGCTGATCTATTCATAGGGATTTGCTTGAAGTACTGTTTTGATTGCATGTTTCTCAGAACACATATCACTTCAAGATCTTCTAGGTAATATGCTGGTAAAAGGAAATTTACCACACACCCCTCTAAGCCTGATGAGGGCCCAAGGGCTAATCAAAACCACTACAGGCCTTTTAGCAACAAATCTGAATTAATCAAATCATCCCTGCTGGTTTTTGTTAATGTTTGGACAATCTAGCTTTTCTGCAGTATGCTCTTGCTGTCTGAGTAGAGGACAGGGAGCCAGAAACTCCTTGAGTTTTAATCCTGGCTCTGACACTGATTCTCTCTGCGGCTTTGGGCAGGGAGTCATTGTTCTATAGTAAAATGCTTGTATTGGCAAGATGATGAACTACTGTAGATGATCTAATAAAATTTTTCCATCTTTAATTTCTGTGATTCTGTAATGTTAACAACCCAAGTTTCAGCTTCTCATTTGAAGAGTGGAGAAAAGTACTTACCCAGTTTTCCTGCATGCAGAGAAGGATTAAAGTTACAGGACACAGGACTCCACATGACTAATGCTACTATGCATAACTGGTATCTTGTTTAGTGTCTCCTTCATCAACAACACCTATAGCTAGTGCATAACACAAGGCCAAATTGAATAGCCTCCTTTTCTCTCTACTAATCACTGTCTTAGCTAGAGTTTGTTGGAAAATTCTGCCAGTAGCAATTTGAGGACCCTTTTTTTATGTTTAGGCCTTGCTTCTCTGGAATGTTTCAGAAGAGTTAAAGTAACATCCGAACCATCCAGTGGTGGATTTTTATTTATTTTTTTTCTTCTGGGAAAGGTAAGGGAAGAGGGTAAGTGCAATAGGGCAAAGTTCCTAAGGTGATGCTTATGCCAATGCATACAATGACACAGTCATCATACGACTGCCTGCGTTCCCCAGCTGTTACAATCAGCTCAGTTACACTCACTGGTTGCTGATTGAAGATGGAGATTCTTATGGGTTACTCTAACTTGACCTGGGGAGCAGGTTGAAAAATAGTAGCTCCAGGTTTAGGATAACTCCCCAAAAGTCCAATTATAAAAATATGCATCTGAAAAATGTTACCAAAAATTCTAGGTCTTGAAAGACAGAATTTGCATGCAGTAAAATAAACGGTCCTGCATATAAAATTATGCTCATGTTAGCTTAGGTTCTGTCCAAAAGAACACCAGAATTAGTTAATGTTGTAGTCTACTGCCATGGACCCCATTCTGCCCTTTCAATGTACATGCAAAGCTTTAATGATCGTACTGCTGTTGCTAATGCACAATAAATCTCGCTATCAGCTAAGCAACACTGGATGCATTACATGAAAGACGTGGCAGAAAAGAGTAACTGGATTATGTTTCTGTGAAGGACAGTTAAAACCAAATCTACCTAAGGACTTTCTCATATCCAACCACAGTGAAAATTGCCTTTCCCACAGCAGGCAATGCAGAGAAGCAACTACTTACGGAACAGGTTGCTAACGGGTTATGTCAAAGTTTGGCAGAGATTTCCCTTTCATTGTTTTAGCATGCTATATTGTTCTTTCCAGAACTGATTTTTTTTTCTTTCTTAACTAACTTTCTTTGATAAAGGGTTTCACCTTAGCTTCATTTTTACATATGATACCAAGGTAGATAAAGAAGCAAGAAGTATGAACCTTGTTTGAACAGTGGCAATCTCTTTGCAGGGCCAACAAGTTGTCAGACTTCCTTTATTCTCCACATGGGAAACAGGAGAGAGCATTATAGAAAATGTAAAGATATTTAGAGATGACTTTCTATCATTGCAGGAAGTGATCTGCAAGATGAATGCTGCAAGACAGTATCCATCAAACTGGCAGGATTAAATAAGGACAGAGAGATGTTTAATGTCTCTCCAAGTTACAGTACATTTTGGATGTCAACAGCCAGAGAATTACCTTTTGCAATCACATGGCTATGAATGATATGAAAATACTAAAAAAGATGATACATTGCTCTTACAAACTAAAATTCTGCCAAATTAATTTTCAGTCCAGAAGATATCTCTGCCATACCATTATATTAGATTTACTTGACTTGTGTCAAAAGACACTTGTTGCCTTAAATTAGTTTGTAACAACATGACATTATAATGAAAAATACACATAATTACTGATGTTTACAGCAAATGTTGCTGTAGTTGTTAAGCAATTAGGGGAACTACAAAGGAATGATTGGTTAACCAATTATCACATTTTCTTAGAAATGAATGCATAAACCTCAAGACATACCACATTTTAAAGCTATTTTAATCACTGGAAAACAACTGAAAGACACCTAGAAACCTCTGGAAAAGGATACCTTTTTTTTCCACAGCCCCCCTTCCCCCTTCCCAAAAAAATTTACTTCATGCAAGTCACAAGAAAGTTATTATCCGAGCTAGGTCACTGACAAGAGATGTTATTAATGATCCCATTGAAATTATTAATGCATTTAACAATCACTTTGCAAACTATAATATTATATCATGGGAGAATACTGAATCATGCTGGTTACTTGGATGAAGATCAAATAAGCTTAGGATGAAAAGATCAGACTCTGAGAAAGTTTAGAGTGCTTTGTGATTAATAAAAATTAAACACCAGAACTATTTGATTTGCATTTAAATCCACAGAAGAGCGTTGACTGGTCTTTACCACATGATTCAGAATTATACAACAACTAAGCACACCTCTGCACATCCAAAACATTAACAGCAATACGATATAAGAATGAATCTACTGCTATAGTTATAAGCAAATGTGATACAGGAATATCAGATACAGGTCATGTACAACTGAAGCATAGCTGTTACGGCGATTTGCAGACAGGAATTTCTGGATCTCTCTCTTTATTTCCCAAGTACTTTAATGCTGAATAGGCTATGTTTCCTATCTTATCATGTGTTTAAAACACTCTGTATGCATACAGATTTTATATGGTATCTTATGGCTCATGGTAAGACTTGATGCTCGTTATTCTTTAACAATCCTAAATAAATTGCAAAAGATATCATTGCATTTTACATATCAAATGGAGAAGGAATAAGGACTTTTGCCATGAAGTAAAAATGTAGTCAGTGTAAAAGAGGTGACTGGACCTATCCTGTCAAGAATAATTTGGGGATAGTGAAATTTGCTGAAGAAATACATACTGAACTAAAATGCAGGTTTTTGTTAACGTTCTTTAGTTCATGTCTCACTTCCATTAAAAAATTCTTTTGTGACTAGTCACAGTATGGTTCTGAAACAAGTAATCATAAGGCTGCTTCAGGTTTCATCTGCCATTCAGAGCACCTCCAAGATGCCTTATGCATCCTGGTGGCAAAGAGCATGGCTAGATGCTCTCCTGAAGTTCCTTCCAATCTGATTTTCTAGAATGTTCAAGTCCAGGAGTCGCGTGCTTCTGTTTTCTTTCTACTTTGTCCCCTCGGCAATTTGGGCTAGCTCAGCTGAGATACTGCAGCTATTTTAACACATTCTTAACATGCTTCTTTATGTATGGAAAGAAAATCTTTCCCCATATATCCCATCATTTTACTTTCCCTTTAGGACTTGCATGATACTTCCTTGAATCTTAAAAAATTGCATCCGTCACACCAGAAACTTCATTGTCTTCTTCAAATGAACTTTCACTACATCCTTATAACCTGTCCATATATGTCTTAAATCTGATGACAGTTCTAATCCAGATTAGGCAGGTGGTGACAGAAATATATAATATATATNCAACATCCCATGAGCAGTTCACTTCCCTTTATCAAATAAATTAGGGAATGTCTGTCAAATACTTGCCACAGTTACTACACATCAACAGCCATCACCATGACTGGAACCCTCTCCAGAAATTTCACAGAATGTCTGTATTTTGGCCAGTGTCTCAGCTCTTATTTCTTTAAGTGGACCCTCAGGTAAAAAGGAGGTATTTTGGCATGAATTTCATAATGCTACTGCCTGTCACAAACCTCTTTAGGCAGTGAACAGATTATTTCTGTCTAGAATACAAAATAAAACTGGTAAATGTAATTGTTTTGTACTCTGCTCATTAAATATAGGAAAACAAATGAACTTTTAATGTTTATCATATCTATGAAAGTGCCAGTGGGAACAGAGTACTGTTCAAAGAGAAAGAGCTTTTTCCAAGGAAAAAATACTTTTCAGCAGTTAGTGACAAGCTGTTAAATGTACTGTTGAACAGAGATACTACTCAACCACATACTAACTTTGTCTGCTGAAATGACTGTGGACTTAATAGTGTAAAACCTCCTAAAATTCACTTATAAAAGACAAAAGGTAAAACCTCAGTGCTACAGGTATTTCCCTCCTTAATGCATATATTTTCTACTCATTATCCATTCTTAAATTATAATGAATAATCAGAGGTGATTATCACATTTCTTTAATGACAGAGAACCTGCACATGCTAAGATGGTGGCATAATTTGATATTTAAGAAATGTTTCTTTATTTATGAAGCATCTGTCTGGAAATTTAATTCCCCCCACTGCAGCGTTTCATTACAATTCCAACACAGATGACTAACGAACAAGATTCCTATTAGCGTTTCCTATTAAAATTTGAAAAACTAATATACTTTGATGAATCCAAACTACCACCTCACCCAGCTACTGTATGAAGTTTTAGTACTTTCATTTATTTTTCTGTTTCCTATTTCAGTCAGAGAGGTTAAAATAGGAAAGCCAAAAGCTGGAAAAGAAACAAAATGAAAGAGGGACAAGGGAATGGGTGTGTGAAACGTTAGGGAGGTTAAATAGCAAAAGGTTCAGATTACAGTGCATAAAGAGGCCAGAGAATTATTAAAAAAATATGAAGTTTATAATACTGGACAGAGAATTAAAAAAACCTAGAGAAGAAGCATAATAATAGATAGACGACAGCTGTGGGTGGGTGAAGAGAGAGAAAGAATAGGAAAGGCCAGATATCGTTCCCACGGAAGTCAATGGCAAAACACTTGTTGACTTCAGTGGGAACTGGAGAGGCCCACAGTGAATGAAAATTCATTGCCAGGAGGGAGGGAAAGGGAGGAGAACTGGCGTTAATAGAAGAATGAACAGGGGTAGGGAAAATAAAAATTGAGAGCAGTAATTGAGGCCTGAGGTGACACAGTCAGAAGAGCATCCATGGCCAAGGCTGTTAGGGAGCTGAAGGCCCTCAGCACATCATAGGACTTAGGGCTTGGCTGAGACTCAAACTCAAAGGCCCTCCCAGCTTTGGTAATAAAAATTCCCAGAACTAGGATCGTCACATTGTTAGTGATTTTGGAAAGTTGTTGGCTTTTTTAACTAAAAGTCATGTCCTGTCACCTTTGCTTCATAGTAAATTAATGTAGAAGCAACTGGGATAGCTCTTCAGGTAAGATGTTGTTGACTACGTATGGAGTAAGGGTATCCCAGGAGGTTTTGGGCCACTGTGCGTAACACAGAACTGGTGTCTACAGTGGAGGCTGCTCAGCGCTTTCAAACTGATGAACCTGCTTGCAGACACCAAATATGTTACTAAATTTCACCCACTCAGGCATTTTTACTGCATATGTTGTAATACTTGGTGTTTTTCTTAAAGTACTACATTTAAATTCCTTTTCTCTCTTAGTTGCAGAAAAAAGTTTGACCTGAGCATACCCCAAAGCTCTCAGAAATCCAGATATGGATAAAAGGAAACTAGACGTCATTCTTGGGGTATGTTTCTATTTTTAGACTATGACTTTCTTGAACTTTACCTTAGGACACCAGTTAACCTACTACCCTCAAGCTTCATATTTTTTCCTGAGCTAGCAAACATTTATTGAACTTCCCAGCAAAGTATGTGTTTCCATTCCCCCCTAGTGGAAGATAAAAGCCTTCAGCTACTACAAATTACTTTTTTTAGCTCAAGTGTTAAACATCTGTATTACACATTTAGAGAACCCAGACCCACTGATGACCCACGTGAGGATCCACAGTATTTCACTGAACTGAAAGTTCAGTGTTTTATCAGTGTAATTTTTGTTCCTGTGTTGTTACTTCAATGTAAATTACTATGTGAAGTTGTGATTGGCCTCTCTTTTGCATGTATCTATGGATAAAATCAAAGGCCATGGCAATACACTTCTTCCAAGTGAATTCAGTCCTTACTTAGTGCATGGTGCTCAACCTGTCTGGTCAATAGGGAGAACTACCAGAGTTTTGCCATAAAATGTAACACTGAGACTGGAACATGTAGGAGGCAGAGGGATCTCCTCCAGGTTAGAGACTGTAAAGCTTCCCTAGATAAACAGATTCTGTCTCAGATACTGTTGCAGCTCCTAGTTGCTAATGGGAAAGTCAAACAATCTGAAATTTTTAGAAGTGGACAACGTTGTTGCTTTTTGTTTGTTGTGTAAGTGCAAAACCACACACCAAGTGTGCTGAACTCTTAATGCTGTAATAGGTCAGTGAGAACAAAGAGATCTCAAGATGAGCTCAATTCCTCACATAAACTGTCATGCCAAATCATCCATGTCAAACTGGTCAATTTACGTTCTTTCTCTGCTAGCTATAGTCTGTTATAGTTATGCAATGGTAATGGCCTCTACTAGATGTGGTCATTAAACTAAATTGTAAATTGAAAGGACTAAAGTGATGACAGTAGGTCTTCATGTAAATTTCAGCCACAACCTACTTTTAATCCTGAGATCCTCTAACACCCATCTCTGTTTCCACCCAATCTTGGAAACCCCTTATCTCTGTAAGAGTCTTGATTACCTCCCAATGTAACAAGTATCTAAAATTCTGTTTCATGGGGAGAGGCGTGTCAAGGTAAATAGTGTTTATTTCAATATACAGGCTTTCCTCAGACTGATTTCTACCTAGAAATTCCCATTATGTCTATTACAAGGCTTACTCCCATTGATTTGTGTTAAACATAACTGGCCAAGAAGGTGGTGCCTCCTGTTAGATAATAGTCTCGTCAGTATCTCAAGGATGTAGGTACAGACACAATTTCCCCCTTCTTCAGAGTCACACTCAGACCTTTCACACAGTAGACTTGGGGAGTGCAAGGAAGGGAGGGTAGAAACACTGATTCCTTTTGAAACTGTGCCACTACATGAAAAGATGATGATCATAAACTTTCTGGGCAACTTGTTAGGCTCCAGGCAACAGCAGGGCTGGATTGCAAAGCCGTGAACTCCATTGCAGATGTTTCATATTTTTAAAGGATCCCTTAATAGGAAAAAGCAAAATAGATATTCCTTATCTTAGGCAGCAGCTGCTCACGCATTTCCTCCCTCATTCTCAACTGCATGTTCTGGCCATTAAACTAAGGAATTACAGTTCACCTTGTTCTCTGTTTTGCCTGATCGAGTAAAATCAGAAAGCTTTTTTGTACAGTGGAATGCAGTACATGTTTGATTCCTCTGTCAGAAAGATGGAAATTGCCTAAACCTGGTTTTCTAAAATGTCAAGCAAATGCTTAACTAGTAAATTATTGCATCACCAAGATTGCTGCAACAGTACTACCAACTCCTTTTCTGCCTCCTCTAATCAAATTTGGAAACAATAATGTTCCCTGCTCTTTACCAAAAGCAAGAACATAGATACCTCACCAAGGGTGAGCACAGAGGGTTTGTGCAAGGATGTGCCTTCCTGTACCTTGAGTAAGAGTCTTAAGTTTCCAAAGTGGAAAGACTTAAACGTCAGCTTTGTTTTCAATTATCCTCTAAGTGTCATCTCTGGACAACAGTCTACTGAACTTAATAGTCAATTCTGTATAACCCTCTTTACTCTCCTTTTACATCATGTACAGAGTCTGGTCACATTAGTCCAGGGTTCTGGGGTCCTGCCCAAGGTCACATATTCCTTTTAAATGAATATATTGGCACTAATGCAAGAGCCCAGTAGAAATATTTCTGCACACAGTAAAAGTTCTATATTCAGAACAGGGTTTGGATAGCACATGATAAATAATGCATAGGGTCATACATTGAAAAATGAGACTGTGAAGAACTACTGAATAAAGACCAATGTCCAAGGAGCACCATTTGTCATAGCCATTAATGAGGTTGGAGTTCTGTAGGAAAAGCAAGCTGTAGCTGTCTAATTAAAAGTGCTATATAATTGAAATTGGTATCATATCCCATGTATGTACAGAGAGCAAATTTATGTCGAAACAGCAACTTCACTTGTTGCAGCTCCTATTTTCTTGATATCCTTTAGTAAGTTTTCTTTTTAGATGTCCGTTTAGAGAAAAGCACAGAATGGTTGAAGGTTGATATAAGGGTAACGCACAGATACCTATATGCCTACTGAGTAAGTAACACACAACAGATTACAGCCTGCAAGTCTTTATTAGCTGTCTTGGGTTTTCTTCCAATGATCGAAAAGTACATAAGATGACTCATATATTAAAATAAATGCACAGTGATAGGGTGTTTTACTACACTGCTAATCTCACCTATTTTTACAGAATATTTGTGAAGCTTGATGTATTTATTAACCTGGTCTTGCTTTCTTTATGCACACAAGTGGAAATTTTGGACAATGCAAGAAGTATACACACCTCTCATACATTAAATACTTTGAAATCGTTCCATCAAATTACTTTGAGAAGTAAATTGCAACACTGCATATACATTTTTATTTTAGCTTCAGCCTCAGTACAATGCTCTTATTGCCATTCTTTATGCATTTTAGCCTTGTCCTGTTACTCACCAGGCCGTCATTTTCCAAACAAGTGTGAATGATTCCCAGTGGTCTTTATTAACTCTTTTTTTTTTTTTTTTTTTTGAAAGACCATGGATTAAAGCTGAGTCCTTAGGGTTTTATCAAATGGGAAATATTAATTTAGTAAAGTATCTGAACATTTGGAGTAAATTTGAAAACAGAACCATCTGTTATGTAAACTAATCCAATAGACTACACACTTTGTATAGCCAGATGCTGTCAAGTAACAGATTATGAAACCAAGTAATAAATCTTAATTCAAAAAATGTTTCTCCATTTTAAAGGTTTGAGAATTTATTTTTCCTTTCTTGTTTTAATGTAAACTTGATGCAAGTTGGCAGAACTCACTGACCTGTAGGGGGTCTAGTATTCACTCAGATCCCTATGGGAGGCTGTGGATGAAGCTTCACAGAGGTCAGTTGTGAGGCAAATCTTGTGATACGTGCCTCTCCTGTGCATCACTTACCCTCATGCACACCATGCTTAAATTGCTGGGTCTATTTTTGAGATAGGTACCCCAAGATACTGAAATTAAAAAAAAAAATGTACCCACCTTTTCTGAGACTAGTCAAAATAATGAAGAAAAAAAAATAAAATCTTTCCTGCAGTCAAGATTTAAATTAATAGTTCAGGACTCTATTCATCCTGGGTTGTGATCCCTGCTAAAGACAAACACCCTTTGCAAGTCAGCATTTAAATGGAATCCAAGCAAAGTTCCCCTGTTTCTAAGATGGAGCTTATGGCTCCACGTACCAGACACCAGCAGGTTTCATACAAGATGTCAGAAATCACTGTTCATTGCAGCTGGTTCAGCACATGTGACCTGACAGTTCCAACATCTAGCAAATATAATTCTTCCCTTTCCTCCATTCAATGACATGGCAGAGAACCCCTCTAACTTGGATATGGTTTGTCTTGTCTACCCAGAACACATCAAAGATCTTGTGTAACGCTTCAACCCACTCCCTTATTTTTATACTAATTAATGTGTATGTATGTCAATGTAACACTCAAAAAAGGGAAATAACTTTCTATATAGATACAGATATAAGTATGCATGTATGTATGTAAATTTCTACTGAACAGAACAGAATGAGACAACATGGGTAGGAAGGATCCTGAACAAGGTGTGTTTCTGAAGTACAATAAGGATTTTAATCTTTGACTCCTAATGTCCTTGTCCAAAATATAATGACAGTTGTCTCACCACATTATAAGAAAAATTGTATATTGATAGATGCTATGAAGACATTTTGCTTTCCTCAATTTTGTCTTCAAAATATACCTTATATAGATTTGCCAACAGGTAAAACCAACATTGTTATATGCTATATAATTATGAAACCTATGAAAAAAACGTGGATATTAGTAAATGAGAGATGAGTAGATTCATCAGTGTTTAGGTTTCTTTGGCTTAGCTAAGGCTGCAGTACGGTGGTGTAAGTCAACAATCAGGTTAAATGAGGGGGAAATCAGTTCTGGTAAACTGAGAAAATTGAATTAATGAAAGAATTTTTCAAAATACATTATTTCCTCTTTATATGAAAAACAGAACATAACTTCTCAAGGTTTTATACTACTTTTGGATATCCCACCTGAAGAGTGAGATAGTAGTTGTTATGAGAAACGGAGTAATCTTTTCTTAATGTGATATACCTGATTAAATATGTATAATTGGACATATTCTACAAAACTCTATAGCTTTCAGTTGAAGAATTATGCTGTTAGCAGAACTACCTTTTTTTTTTTTCTTTCCATAACTTCTTTACTTCTCTGAACTCACCATAATCAAAGGCTGATTAATGTATTCCAGTATTTTCTAAATCCATTAATCACTCAGACTGCTTAATTCATTGTCCAAGATAGTGTTTGGGAATACAGTGTACAATTGTTTTTCACGTAGGGAGCACTTTCTGTTGGAGTAACATCACTGACAAACTGACCATGTAAGTGATTAAGTGTTTCAGAATTATATCATCTAGCCATTTATCAACCCTCTGTATTTCACAATTAGGTATGAACTTCTGTGTTTGTAGCCTACATGAAACATTCTCAGAGGACATTTCCAGAAGTTTGCATATTGTTAAAAATTCTAAATAGCAAGAAAAAATTGTCAGTGCAAAAAATTATTCAGACACATCTGTTCTCCCATCGATTTACTCAAAAATTTCCCATTAACATGTACAGTGAAGGGAGAATAGGCTCTGCAGAATGTAATAAAAATATGTTTTGCTAACTAAATAAAATTCCTTTATATATTGTGGCAAGACAAATAAATAAACCTAGAGATTTACAGACAGCCACCTTGGCTGACATTTCAGAGAGTTGGAGCCTTTAGCAGTATTTTTTGCCTAACTCCATCCTAGCAAAACCCTATCTCTTCTCCCAAAACCTCATTTCTCAATTCTCCCCTGCTCTCCTATTTCAGGCCCACTTCCCAGTTCCTTTCTCTTTTTCTTTCCAAGGTGTGATTACTCTCTTTGCTCCCCAAAGTCTCCTTCTTGATTGTTTTGCTCTGCTTTAATGAGTCCAAGGCTTCGCTCTACTCCAGAAAATGCTCTTACCCTTTTTGTTCCCAAGCACATCTGTCTCCTCCAAGATTTCTCTCCTGTTCTGACCTTCCTGCACTTTAAGATTTTTTTGCCAAGTTTATTTCCCCTCTGTCTTTCCATTCTCTTTTTACTTCTTTACTCTTTTTCTACTCTCAGTGAACTAAAAACATGCTACTATTTCTTTTCTTTTTTCTTTAGCTGTGACTAGCTAAAATTTGATAATTCAAATTTGAAAGCATAATAAAATAGAAGTAATATTGTTTACCTTAGTATGTACAGAGCAGAGGACAAATTTTTAAAGCTTTCCCAATCTAGGCACCAATTTCAAGCCTCATGTGTGATGTCTTAACCATAATCAGAAATTCATGTGGAAATGCCTTTTGATTGTAAACTTATAATTTTTCACTCAGTAATGAAATATTCAGTGAGTGATATAACAAAGCCTGTTTATATAATTCAGTTTGATAATGTGGCATCATCTGTATGTAAGTTTTTACGTATACCTCATCCTATAAATGTGCTGTTTCTTTCATGTGTACTTTGACATATGATAAAAATTTAAATTTCTTCTGCCTCTAAAATGAGCATTTCTACCTTGTCCTTCACTGATGGACATTAATAAAAACAAAACAAAACAAAAAAGGCTGTTAAATCTTTTACTATTTTGAGCCAAAATAACATGTTATAAGCTATTTGCAGGTTACCTCACATGTACTTTCCAACTAAAAAGGAATTAATTTGTATCCGAGGAGAGGGGCTTCTTCCCTGTTCTCAGTGATGCTAATAAACATTTTGCTATTTAGTTCACCAGAGGCAAGATTAGAACGTAGGCCAACACAATAGATATGTCTTATCTAAATTCATTACTTTCCTAGTGCTCTATGCTACATTCCTTAGCCAAGCAAAACTCCAAATGACTTCCTGTGTTAGGTCCATCTTGGATCATTATTGAGCAGATTGACAGAACCAGAGTGGTACCATCTATTACTACTGGAAAATAACATTTGAATTCATCTTCCTTTTATTCACAAGATGACTCATTCTGTGTCGTATACACTTCATTTTTGATTTATGTAAGACGTACATTTTAACATCCTTTCTGAGACTCGCAATTATTTAATCTATTTTTGTCATTCTATTCATTCCCTTATTCAAGTAATTTTGCATTAATAATCAGTCTCCATTCTTCTTCATTATTTAGTATTATTTGGTATAATGGAGTGTGTGCCAACTACGACTTCTGGATGAAGCCTCTGGATGAGTGACACATTTACTGATGAAAGTTAAAACATATAAAAATTCAGACAGTGAGAAAAACAAGATATTTGTAGTATTGTCTAGTTTTGAACATCATAATTGTGACTTAATCCAAGTTAGTATAACAGTATGCTTTTCCCAACTATTTGTGTCCATACAAGAAGTAAATATGTTCTCAACAAGTCAATACTGAAAACTAGAAATGTAACTTTTCTCATTTTTTTTAAAATATATTTTTAGGTGTGTCACAGGGAATGGGAGATGTTACTTTTGCAGTAATCTTATCTATGAGAACAGAAAAGACAAATATTAAATATCTTATTAATTAGAGATCTACTTCACTTGTAGGGCTGTGGACTACTGAAACAGAAGAAAATGGAAACTGAAGAATGCTCAGGGTTTCAGACTTATTTTACAGACCCTGTATATTGTTTCTTATAAACAGCTGAATTTCAAGGCAACTGTCAAAACTTTCTCATGGGCTAGAAAATAAAACAAGATAAGCTTCTTCCAACCAACTACCTTAAACATACTTATGCCTATATATATTCTTCACAATGTCAGAAAAAGAGGTCAAGGCTAAATTCTCATGCACTGTGGTTCACAAAATAATATTTTGCCTTGACAGACATGTTTTATGATTGTTTTGTTCATTAAGTCATGACATTTTGTGCATAGTAGTAGTAGTAGTAGTAGCAGTAGTAGTAGTAGACATAGTAGTCTACATGTTGTGTGGATAGAGTGTGTGAAGTATACTTCTTGAATCATTTCATAGAGTCACAGAATTGCTGGTGTTGGAAAGAACCTCCAGATATTGTGCTTGCATCTCAGGTGGCCAACTGTATCCCGGACTGCATCAAAACCAGTGTGGCCAGAAGGTCAAGGGAGGGGATTTTTCCCCTCTAGTCTGCTCTCAAGGCACCCAACCTGGGTTACTGTGTCCAGTTCTGGAGTTCCCAACATAAGAAGGATGTGGAACTGTTGGAACAGGTCCAGAGGAGGGCCACAAAGATGATCAGAGGGCTGGAGCATCTGTCCTATGAAGACAGGCTGAGAGAGTTGGTCTTGTTCAGCCTGGAGAGAGAATGTTCTGGGGAGATCTTACAGTGGCCTTCCAGTACCTGAAGTGGCCTACAGGAAAGTTGAGGAGGAACTTTTTAGAAGGGCATGAGTGACAGGACAAGGGGGAATGGTTTTAAATTGGAAGGGAGAAGATTTAGATTAGATATTTGGAAGCAATTCTTCACTCTGGGAGCGGTGAGGCACTGAAAGAGGTTGCACAGGGAAGTGGTGGCTGCCCCCTCCTTGAAGGTGTTCAATGCCAGGTTGGATGGGACCTTGAGCAGCCTGGTCTAGTGAGAGGTGTCCCTGCCCATGGCAGGGGGGGTGGAACTTGATGGTCACTAAGGTCCCTTCCAGCCTTTACTATTCCATGATTCTGTGATTCTATGCATCATCTATCAACCGTCTAACAGTATCAGCTGCTCTCCTGTCATCCACAACTATCTGGCATGAGTAGAGTCTACTAAAACACATTACTGAGTAACATAGCCATTCAGGTTTTGAATATCTACAAGTATTGAGACTATTTTTTGTGTGCAACCTCTTTCATCCTTTGAAAGTTCTCACCATAAAATCTTTTTTTTTTCTCAAGTTTATTATGTATATACTGCTTTGGTTAATTTTTATTGCATCTTATCCTTTCACGGGGTATCACTAGAGAATCTAGCTTTACCTTCTTTACTCCCTGTCCCTTTACCACTTTGATAAGATACCCCTAAGGTTTCTTTTCTTCAGGCATAAAAATCACAGATATCTGTCTCTCATTCACATCATATGCTCCAGTCCCAAAATCATCTTCATTCCCTTCACGGGACTCACTCTGTCATGTCAGTGTCCTTTTTGTGTATGGAAGAGTCCAGGACTGGAGTGGAAAATGGAAAAGGCTCACCCTCCTCAACCTGCTGGCAATGCTTTGCCTGAGACAGCGCAGGACACTGTAGATCTCCTTTGCCACAAGGGTATATTCTTAGTTCATGGTGTGCTTGTCCACCAAGATCCCTAGGTCACCAGGTCTTTTCTGTAAAGCTGATTTCCAGTTGGTTGGTCCCAGCTTGTGCTGGTGAATGTGGTTATGCCTTTCCAGATGCAGGACTTGAATTTTCCCTTTGTTAGAAATCATGAGATTCCTGTTGAACCATTTTTCCAGACTGCCAAGGTTCTTCTGAAAAACAGCACAACTATTTAGTGTATCAACCATTCTATTTTTGCATTATCAGAAAACTTGCTCTGTGTGCACTCTGCCCTTTTATCCAGATTGTAAGTGGACATGTTAAACAGTATCTGCTCCAGTAACCAGTCCTGGAGCACATAACTAGTGACTACACTCCAGTAGGACTCCATGCTGCTACCCTTTGATCCCCACAGTTCATCCAGTCTTCACCTCCCTGTTTATATTGTCTCAACTTCATAATATTTTCTATGCAGATATTATGGAATACAGTGTCAAAAACCTTGCTGAAGTCAAAGCAAACAATATCAGCTTCTTTTTCTTTTTTGTCCTTCTTGAAAACAGGAGTGTCTTTGCTGTCCCCCTGTCCTTAGGAATCTTGCCCAACTGCCATGACTTTTCAAAGATGTTTTAGAGCAGCCTTGCAATGACATTGACCAGCTAACTCAGCACTTTTAAATAATTTCATCAGCAGTGTTACAACATATTTAGAAAACATTATCAAAGCATTCCCATAGCTAATTGATATGTATCCATGGAAAGCAAATCTTGAATAATGTTTTCTGGTTTAGATTGCATAGGTAAAGAATTTAAATCTAATTCAAGTGACTCTTTCAGCAGCCATTCTCAGCAAAAACATTAATTACTTGTTCTTTCAATTCTTTCCAGATGATGAAAGTATCACCTGAGTTCAAATAATCATGAAACAAAAGCAGGGGAAAGCTCATTTCACTAAACAGGTGTCTTTTTTTAAAAGTGTCTATGGTAGGAAAGGATTAGCTATGTAAATGGTCAACAAAAAATAAGGCCAACTTGGATTCTGCAGATTAAGAAAGAAAGATGATTATGGTGATGATAATGACAAAAACAACAGCAATAATGACAATAATAATGTTTACAAAATAAAGTTAACAGACTTTCAATTCTCCGACAGAAACAGCTTTCAAGGTTTGAAAGCCCTGCTTATTTTTGTGTCTTCTGGAAGATTTTGTGGAGAAGAAGGTCTCACTCAAGATCTTTAATTAGCTAAAATTTAGTAACTTAACTAGTAGCCTGGACTGCCTTCAATAGCATTGAAGATTAAGAACACCAATATTCATATTTATACACACAAACACACTCATCCTAGAAATTTACAGTGGTTATTTATTGATTTGAGGTAAAATACAGCTCCTAAAAACATTAACTCTTTCAGTTCATTTTCCTTCCAATATTCAGTACAAGTCCATATGAAAAGGCACTATGGAACTATAGTATCACTATGATCCTTCTGAAAAAAACTATATGTAAAGACTTCCTCACAATGAAGTATATTTAGATTGGATATTAGAAAAAAGTTCTTTACTGTAAGAGTTGTGGAGCACTGGAACAGGTTGCCCAGGGAGGTGGTGGATACCCCATCCCTGGAGATGTTCAAGACCAGGTTGGATGAGGCCCTGAGCAACCTGATCTAGTTGGGGGTTGGACTAGATGACCTCTGGGAGTCCCTTCCAACTCTAATCATTCTATGATTCTATGATTCTATGATTCTATGATTCTATGATTCTACTCCATGCAGGATCAAGATGTTACTAGCACCATGTAAGCTAACACAGACATAAAAGTATATTTAAGTGGTTTAAAGTGAGAAATTGTTATACGTTTCAAGATCATTGAACCAGTTCAATTAATTTTGAATATTCCTTTACTAATTTGAGGGGATTTTAAAAGTATTAAAGCTCTTAAGTTCTGTTTGGCTAAAATTTCACACAGTGGTAGGTTAAACCTTTTCAATGATCTCAGGATTAGCCTTAGCTTTCAAAGCTCATACAAAGGAAAATTCTATAGTCCTTTCATCTGAGATCTTATTTTCTTTAGGATTATGAGATAATGCATCTGGAACAACATTCATTCATCCAGGTTTGTGGTTTAGCTGAAAGTCAGTCCAAATTCCTGTAATCACAAATGACATCTGGCTAAATATTCACTTGGGTCAAGTTTAGACCTCAGCCACTACAAAAGGCTGTGGTTAGATAGCATGCTCAACTTGACACCTCCCAAACAGAGGAATACATGCTCAGTTTTGTTTTGGGGTTTTTTTGTTTGGGTTTTTTTTTTTTTGGGGGGGGGGTGGAGGTTTGTTTCCCATGGCTCAACATTTTTCAACAGCATTCTAGATTTATTGTCCAAAGCTTCTGTAGTTCTTCTGTGGTGCTTTCCATAAGAATAAATGCTCAGACCTATACCTGATGCCTCCTAGTATCATTCAAACCATAAATCAGAATTCCATAGAATTATCTGGTAGTTCTAAAGATAAAAGGCTTGTTGCACTATCTGAACAAGCAATCAACTAATGAAAAGGGGAAAAAAAAAACCCTATAGGTTTAGATAGGAGATAACTAATCAGAAAGTCTGCAAATTCAAAGCCAATTAAAATTCTGCTGTATGGTAGTCAAGCTGGCAGAAAACTAGGGAGCTACAGGTTTGCTTCCACCATGTGTTTCAGGTGAGACTTCTTAATGACAGGTCTTACTCCCTTTCATTCTCATTACCTGATTTCTTGTATGGATACACATTGACCTTCCGTTATCATTATTTTCTTTGGATTTGAATGAGAGATTGATTTTCATCTTATAGTTCTTCCAGGGCTTAGAACAGGCCAGTCTTGCACATATATTTTCTTAAGGCTTCATAGAGAAAATTTTTGAATCAGCAAAACTGATAAATTGTTTTCTGCATCTTACATCACTGAAGACTAGTATATAATGGAAATTTAAAGATAGATTCCAGTCCTCTAAAATATGTAATATCTGTGTACTGATAAAAAACCTATTCTGTTGAGTAAAGATTTTGAAAAATGTATAATGGATAATTAGCCAAAACATAGATGTTAGACTCTGGTGAATACTTATGTACTAATGTGAATTTGATGATTTTTTTTTCTGTTAGTTTTAATTAATACTTCAGCAAAACATTGAAGACACAATATAGTATCCAATATTTAAAGCAACATAAAGTTACAGTCCCTGTTGTCATTCCTCCTAGACTAATGACACAACTGATCCATTATCTCAATATTTTCCTTTCCCTCACAAGATTTCAGCTATCACTTCCTCTTCAGTGCTCAAACTACACAGATTTTTTTTCTCCCATTACCTTTTATGCTCCAAAGTCTTAATATTAACTTAATACTTGTGCTGGCATAAGTTATTACCCATGGCATTCAATGACTGGACATCTGTCACAGCAAAAAATATTGTTCAATTGGTAGCTAAGCTTTCCTAAGAAAAATCTCCTTTGTACCACTCTTACCACCTGAGCTTCACTAACCCAAATGCTCAGCATGGTCACAGCTAGTAAACAGTAGCAAAAAGGACAGTTTATTCTAAAGGTTGGAGACAACCCATGGAAATACACACTAATAAGAGTGAAGAAGTGCAGATAACACAGGAGAAGTAAAAAATGCTTGCTCTACTTCAAAATATATAGAAGGAGAAAACAGCACCTGAGTGGGGACAACTCCTGTTACCCATACAGGTTAGAAGATATGTGCTGGAAAGCAGCCCCGATGAAAAGGATTTGGGAATAATAATGGATGAAAAGCTGAACATGAGCCACCATTGTGCATCTGCAGCACAGAAGACCAACTACATCTTCGGCTGCATCAAAAGAAGTGTGGCCAGCACACTGAGAGAAGTAATTTTGCCCGTCTGCTCTGCTCTGGTGAGATCCCACTTGGAATACTGTGTCCGGCTCTGGTGCCCTCAACACAAGAAGGACACGGACCTGTTGGTGCGTGTCCACAGGAGGGCCACAAAAATACTCAAAGGGCTGGAGCACCTCTCTTACAAAGACAGGCTGATACAGTTGGGCTTGTTCAGCTTGGAGAAGAGAAGGAGAAAAGAAGTCTCCAGGTCCTTCCATTACCTGAAAGGTTCCTATAAGTGAGCTGGGGAAGAACTGTTCACAAGTTAGGTATTGACAGGTTGAGGGGTAATGGAGTTAAACTCGAAAAGAGGAGACTTATGTTGGATATTAGGAAAAAAATCTTCAATATGAGCGTGACAGATGAATGGAACAGATTGCCCAGAGATGTCATGGAAGCCCTATCTCTGGAGATATTCAAGATCAGTCTGGATGGGGCTCTGAGCAATTTGATCTAGTGAAGATGTCCCTGCTTAGTTCAGGGGAGGTTGAACTAGATGACCTTTAATGGTCCCTTCCAACCTAAAACATTCTGTGATTCTATGATTCTATATAACAATAGACAAAAAATAAAAAGTGCCATTAGACCACTACAGGATGAATAGAAGAGAATATTAGAGCAGCATTTTATTTAGATATTGTTGTTGGGTTTGTAACATTATTCAGCCTGACTTTGGACAACTCTCAAGCTATTTCTACACTTTTCTGATTCTAAAAATGTGCTTTTCTTTTGGACAGATATATTTTCAATTCCTTGCATGCTCTTTACTTCTACTACTTTCTTTAAGGTGGCCTTTTATATTAGTGTGTTTACAACACCTTCCTACTCCTCTCCAGAACATATTTTTCCTTTTCCCTTTGGTTCCAAACTGAAAGCAACACCTACAGTGCTGATGACCTGGTCACAGCCTTATAATTACCCCTAGTTTTTTGTCCAGGAGGCTTTCTTTCTAGAACTTTGTTTGTTCATTTTTCTATTGGTCAGATGTGGAAAAGTCTGTGATTCCAAATAACTACACAGTAATTCATTTACTAACCAGATTAGCTTCTGTTTGCATATCATTTCACTGAGCATTGAGAAGTTTCAAGCTCAGCATTTTTTCATTAGGCATTTCCTAGTGTTCCTAGAGTTTCCTAAAGTTTCTTCTGAGAGTTGGTCCAGTGCCCATTTATAACAGTTTTCAGTATAGTAATATTTGGTAATACTGCAAGTAGAGTTTCACACAGAATAAAGACTGCCCAGGCAGTATTGTTGAGAATCGGGAATTTTTTCCCCCTAAACCTCTGAGTTCCTTGTTTGCTGGATGCAAACCAAACTAATTTCTGAATGAACCACTTTAAGAAATTTATCTAATAGTCTGGAATGAGAAAAATCCACTCTAGTATTTAGGGTAAACGTATAGAGGTATATAGGCTATATTTTAGACTGAAATGATACAAAATTTGTTTCTTTGATAAGATAAAACTCTTCCCTGTGAAAATCAGTAGTTTACATAGAGTTAAATACCAGCCGTCCAACATTAAGGCTATAAACACATTCTTTAGCTCAAATTCTCTATCTTTTCTTGTCATTATGATTAAAGGCTCAGATTCAATGTAACTGATGTCTAAGGAACTTTAATTTTCCTTTGATAGACTGACAAAAAATAATTTCTTTAATGCTAATCCAAAGGGCACAGTGTTACAATGGACTCCTTGTGATGCAGTAAAACATGTGAAAATCTCTTCTTATCTACAGAGTCCTTTACTAGCAGTCCCTACAATACTCTGCCAGATACAAGGGTTCATGCAGTGGATTAATCTGGAGCAATTAGCTATCAACACTTGGTAGCAGTGCTGGGGAGAGAGGCAAATATAATTTCCCATTATGATAAGAGCAAAATAATTGGTTCATAATCAATCCAGGTAGAACAAGGAGCCTATGAAAGTAAGTAAGAGAACCTGAGACCCTGCACATTAAAGATATCTTCTCTTAACCGGTGTTGGGGGGCTGTGAGGGCATAGAGCTGATGGTGTTTGATTTCTGAGTTCTACCAAATTCACTGCTTTTTTCCTCACTTTTTTTGCACAGATGCACATGCAGCCTTAAAAGCTTTATGCAGAGTAGGGCTAAACTACCACAGTCATTAGAAGAGACTTAGAGGATATGAAGTCTGTAACAAAAGTAAAAAATAGAGTGTTACTTTCATGATTCCAGGCCAGTGCTATAATGTAGGACCACCTTTCTATCCCCTTTCTGCCTTTTATCCATAAAAAAAAATCATACCCAGAAATGTATATACCCACATTTCCTACATAGGTCTATATGGTACATGTAACAGCCTATATTTTAATTTATTTCCTCTGATATTTTGTGCCATGCTTCATTTAAGAAGAAATATAGCATGACAGAAGTTTGACTGAAAGGAATTCATCATGTCCATGTCATCAGTGGAATGAAATGTCTCTTTCTCCTATCCCTTGATTCCATTTTCATTCAAATTGGGCGGAAGAAACAGCCCTAGCAGATTCAGCTTGTCAGCTATATTGCTGGTAAAAATCTATTTGGAAACCAGATTCCTCCACATGAAAATGTGTGTGTTAATTAGCCCCTTTTGTGTCAGCCTGTTTCTGAGCCAAGTCTGAAGAGTCATTTGAGGGCACCAAATGTCTGTTCTGAAGAGAGGCTTACGTGATTGAGAGTGTCATGACCACTTGAAAAACTTTCTTCAAGGATGAGAACTTTTCTGTTGGCAACGTGCTATCAGGAACATCTAGTCCAGCACCATCAAGTATTTTTCTGTTTATTTTAAAAGCATGCAGACACTACAACTCCTTTTGGTTGTAGTGATACAGGGAATCAAGGGCAGAAAAAAAAAAGTTCAGGGAGAGATTGAACTAAATGCATTTTATCACGAGTAAGTAAGTTCCTGGATTCAAGTACCACAAGTTTACCTATCAACTCCTGCTCCATCTGTAATGGTTTTAATCACAGACCAAAGCCAAGAAATACAGCTATGGCTTATGAACTTTGGTCCCTATTAAGAAGACTGGGAAGGATCAACTGTGGGAGTTGGTCAACCTGTTACTAACAGAAAGAATAAAACCCAGGAGTGTCTGCATTTATGTGCTCATTTCTAACTAAAAAGTGGACTTAAAAAACCTTTCTTTTTTGGCTTTTCTGGCCAATATGGACAATGTATTTCAAACCATCCTGACTTCATTGGCTCCCATAGGTGCCCAATCCTCTGGGTTGAACTGGAATGAGCAAGGAAAAACTAACCAATTTCCCAACAAAACCAGCAAGTTTCTTCACTCCCTCCCCCCTCGCTAAGTCCATGAACTTGCTCTATGTTTCCCACAACTTCTGTCTCAAAGAGGCACAAGGGTTATTTTTTCTCATAACCACCCCAAGCTGCATTTCTGAGAGGACACTACTTCCTTCCATTCTCAACAATTTCAGAGGCTGCCAGAGGCTGCCCGTCTTCCCAGAAGTCACTCACAAAGTCAATAAGCAGTTTACCCTCTAACTGTTTTGATGTTGGCCTGCCTTCCAGCAATTCTCAGTTGGCACATAGTCTCCTGCAGACTATAATCAGCTTGGCACATGTTTAAACAGCCATGCCAGGGCTATGGCCAGAACAAGTTGAGTCAACTGCTGTGTTGCAGTTACAGTTTGTCTTGTTATAGTTTCAGCGCACACTCAAGACTAGATTATCTTACTGCCCGCATTGTCTAGCACATTGAAACTCCTTTATGTCAAACTGAGAGCATTGCAGTTTTAGTGTCAAGAAATAAACTTTAAGAGCTCTTTCGTCCAGCATGCTTTGAATTCTGAATGGAGCTTAGAAGATCCCTCCAGCCCACCCCAGGGTTCCAAATCTTCACACCTAATGCAGCGTAACCCATCCTGCCCCAATCTCATATCAGACTGTTTAACCCTCATACCTCTACACAAGATAATTCCCTTCAAAAACTGTTGAACAGACCAAATATATAAGAGGTTCACAACTGGAGAAGGGTGCATTCATGACCTCATGACAAACAAGAAGTGGATTACATAATTAATTGGTGGGGGGAAATGTAATCAGGCAGATACACAGGTCTATAGTCATGAAGATCCAGAAAAAAAGCAGTGGAACAGCTGCCTTACCTATATGCCAATAGTTCCCTTCTCACGAAGGCACCAGGACAGCCTTGGTAGGCAGGACCTCTGTTCAGCAGAAGTAAACTGTCAGCACAGACTGAACTAACCACTGTTAATAGGATTAAACACAGAGCAACAGCAGTCCAGCTCAGCTCACACATTTATCACAATTCTATATATCCACAGCACTGGGGAGTCAGGGCAATCAATTTTACCTGTGTAAAATTGAAGAAGAGTACAGAGAAGGCATCCAGAATATCCTCAACAGGAGGCAGTAAAGTGACTGTGAGGTACAGGTTTCCCAAAAGATTACTGGCAGATGTGAAGAAGCTCTTCTTGAGTCTTGATTTTGGTTTTAGTAAGGCAGGATGTCCTGTTTGCAGTCACATACAGAAAATGTGATAATAGACTTTTAATAATGAAAACTCAATGGAGAGTAGTAGTCTGTACGATTCTGATACTGTAATTCAGTAGTCTGTACGATGGAGAAGGCTAGTGGCACTCGCTTTTTTCCCATTGTTCTTCCATAAACACATGCTGCTGATACAGGTTGATTTTTTTCCTAAATACCTTGAAATAATTTGTCACTACATGATTTGCATTTAAATTTTCTCTTTTTCCCCAATCAAGTTGCTAAAATTCATTAACACTATGAAAACATCCAAACAAGGCATAAACACATCCCATAAACACATAAAGAGCATGAACACATCCCAGTGCTTCTGTAAAAAGTCAATGCTTAATCTGACTCTGATTAATATGGGTAGCCTGTTTATAGGATTCTTACTGTATTGGCAAAAACCATTTTCTGTCTTTTTTGGAGGGGAATGTATATACTTAACAATAAAGAAAAAAAAGATCTCTCTTTCAGGTTTCAGGACTTTTTTGGACTCTTCCGCTCCATGTGAGGATAATAAAATCTGCTTATATTGGAAAACATAAATGACTTTTACTCTTAAACAAATAAAATGGTTTTTCTCTTTAAAAAAGACTATTATTTTCACCCAATGCCCAATATATGTTGACACAGATGTCACATTTCCCTTACCTTGCAAGAACAGTATCTATCAAGGTCAACCTTTTCACTGCATTGGAATGAACAGTGGCAGTCCACGCTCTCCCTACAGGCATTTTGAAGAACTATGTAGTCCTGAGTGATCCTTGTAGCACTCTCCATACTGCCAATCAACCTGCTTCATAGGCAATGCCTTTGTGCTTTGAGTGAATCAGAGGAAAACTCAGCAGATATGTAGCAGCTGTTCCATGCAATTAAATTCCTTACAGTCTCATCATATGACAGTACCAAAGATGCTCACAATGCATGCCCAGAACAACCAAGACACAGTTAGTCAGAATTGTTATGCTCTTGGTGCAGCAAAGGAAAACTGGGACTTGACTAGAGCAAGTATTGCCCATAAGGATGCAGTCCTCAATATACAGTGGCCATATGTGCAGAGGGAAGAAGAATGTTGCTTGATTTCTGGGCAGTAGGTTTACCTCCTGTCTTGGAGTGTCCTGTTTCCTTCTTCACTCTTCTCTAACCTTGGTAGTCATGACTAGTCAAAACACGGCATCACAGAAAAAACAACGGCTATGTTGAAGGGAAGCAGTGAGAAGATTCCTTTATGAAAAGCAGCATGATGGTCCATGCAGTATAAAGCAAGGAGAGCAAGTATCCTTACTGTATCCCAAGGACATCCTGTGAACATGAATGGAGTGGATGAAAGTCATGAGATATTCATTGTGGTCTTGCACATGTCCTCTGCCTCTATCCTTACTGGGGAGATCCCGTGGAGTAACGTAGAGGAGCTACATAACTGTAGGTATCTAGGAATCAGAAAGAACTTCCTTTCTTGAGCTTGTCTTAGTGCAGGAGACTTTGTGGGCCATTGTACCTTTTCCTGATTTATGCATAGAGGAAAGGTCCCAGAAAAGGTATTGCTTACAGCCTATTGTAATGAATGAGGATATTTTCCAGATGCCACTGCAACACAGATACATACATGATGCTTCATCATCCCCAAAGGTTCTAATTCTTTTCTTTCCTGAAGTTATAACCCTTAAGATCAATTTTTACTTATAATTATGAACATGCCTAGAAATGTCTAACAGAAGTCTAGTGAAATGTACCCATGTTTCTTATGGAGAATGTCAAGCTTGTCCTGGCTTAACCTTTGAAATATAAGCAACTAATAGGTAGATAAATAGATAGATAGATAGATAGATAGACAGATAGATAGACAGATAGATAGATAGATAGATAGATAGATAGATAGATAGATAGATTTGCTTTTTAATCTCATTCACTTAATCTTAGGGTTTATCAAAAGTCAGTCATTTAATGGTATACTTGAATCTGTGTGCGCTTTGCCTTCTTTTTTCCTTTTGATACTTCTGGTATTAGCTCAGTTTTAGAGTGCTTGCAAATTTACTGTAAAGGATCTGTTTGACAATAAAAGAAGAAGTTGCCAGCCATGCCAATTATAGTGATTTTGTGGTGTGGAACTTTAGGCCACTGGGAACTAAAGGCCAATGCCAGAAAAATAAAATGCTTTCCTAGGCATCTCTGTTTCTTTCCCAATTGTATTCACATATCCAATTCAAGCTATGGCTTGCTAGTATGTTATCTAAGGAAAGAGATAAGCTTTAATTGGAACTTTTTTAGTCATTGATATTAAACAGGGAAAGAAGAAATTATCTTTTTTTTCTTTTTTTGCTTAGGAAAGTAACATCTGGAACAAATAGAGTCTTTAACTGATTATCATTAACACAATTGTGTTGTGTTCTCAAAAAGCTATTAAAAAGTGTTAACATGGTTACATCATGAACTTCAGCTGGTTCTTATAACACATGAATCAACTCAAACCAGAAGTGTTCACATAATGCATATTTAAAACTGCATTGTAGAACATGATTTAGAGAATATTTTCATTAATATTAGGATTACTTACCAGTTCCAGCAGCTATTTTGAGGATAGATTTCACTACCCTTTTCACACTGAACAGTATTAAAGACTAAATACAAAGATATTTGCGGTTCTGTAAGAAGTAAGAAGCGTGGCCAGCAGGTCGAGGGAGGTGATTCTCCCCCTCTACTCTGCCCTCGTGAGACCTCACCTGGAGTACTGTGTCCAGTTCTGGAACCCCCAACATAAGAAGGACATGGACCCATTGGAGAGGGTTCAGAGGAAGGCCACAAAGATGATAAAGGGGCTGGAGCACCTTTCCTATGAGAACAGGCTGAGAGAGTTGGGGATGTTCAGCCTGGAGAAGAGGAGGCTCCAGGGAGACCTTATAGCAGTCTGCCAGTACCTCAAGGGGGCCTACAAGAAAGATGGGGAGAGGCTGTTCAGTAGGGCCTGTTGTGACAGGACAAGGGGTAATGGTTTTAAAAGAGAGGGAGGGAGATTTAGATTGGATATTAGAAAAAAGTTCTTTACTGTAAGAGTTGTGGAGCACTGGAACAGGTTGTCCAGGGAGGTGGTGGGTGCCCCATCCCTGGAGATGTTCAAGGCCAGGTTGGATGAGGCCCTGAGCAACCTGATCTAGTTGGGGGTGTCCCTGCTTCTTGTAGGGGGGTTGGACTAGATGACCTCTGGGAGTCCCTTCCAACTCTAGCCATTCTATGATTCTAAGTACATAAACCACCAATCAGTTTGGTTTGAGGAGACAAAAGCATAATTGTTTCTTTTTATGAGACCATTCTCTCTCACCTGTTATTCAAACACTGTCTTCAAAGAGGAATCACAGATGATCAAAATAAAACACAAACTTCACTAGTTTTGATATGAATTAATAAATAGCTATAATCACTATGTGTCTTCAAGGGTTTATAAGAATGTTACAAATGTTAAAAATGTCTCCCTAAATAGACCCCCCGTGGAACATAACAAATTTTTTTTTTTCCCCACTATGCAGAGCATAGTGCATCAGTGCGAGACAGGAAGGAAAGAGAAACTCTGTAACTGCAAGGATGAAATCAGGGCCCTAGGACAGATCATCAGCTAAAACCTTCCCTTTTGAGATCACTGTATGCCTTCACAACTTTATGGAGAGTAAAATTATCAACTAAGCCATTACTTTTAACAGACAGATCTTCTTGAAACCTTACTAACAAAGTCTTGAGGACACCTTTATTAGTTCGTCATGTATAGAGGTGTGATAACCACAGGCCACATGCTTGCTGAGCTATGAAAGAATTTCCTGTGTTTGGAATGTAGTTTGCTCTAAACTTCTGAACTCACCTGAGAGCTGAGACAACCCAGTAGTAGTTAGCAAGTACAAGTAATTAAGAACATAATGGATCTGGACCATGTCAGTTCTTTTACATACAAGGTCACAGAATCACAGAATATTCATGTAACAATTGTCTCCAGGAAGACTAAGCCTCACTAAAATTACAGGAGGCTCTTTCACTGGCAGTATTTAGTCAATGAGGTTTCTGTGACTACATATGGATAGTGAAACTGAGAAGCACTTTTACATTCTGTAATCAAGGAGCACATCACGAGCACACAACCTTTGCTGTGATTTCCAAAGGAAGCTGCTGTCTACTTTGTGAAGTGTGGACACAGCCTCCAGATCCAACATTGCTGACAGGTAAAACACTCAACACAACAATACAGTCTGTTTTTTTTCTTTGAGAAGTACATGACATATGCAGCCAAGGAGAAGCAACAAATAGTAGTAAAGTATGAGAAAAAGGAGTCTCATGCTCAAAGCCCAAGAAATTACATGCTTGCCACTCAGACAGATGTTTTAGAAGAATGGAAAGTGGTCTTGGTAGTGACAAATATGCAGCCACTCATGTAGCCTTGAATTCATCCTTTTATTGACCTGCAATTACATGACCCTGGAATAGTTCCCCCAAATACTCCTTCTTCATTCAGGGAGCAAATTGAATGTACAGATAAAAGTACATGGAGTTGATAAGAGTTCAGGTGCAACTGTAAACTCTATTTTTTTTTTATATCGTGTGCTTGATTTTTCAACCCTTTTACCTCAGAGAGGAGGGGATGTTATTTTTATTTACTAGCAATGCTACAATCTTTCAATGGAAGAAATACTGACAAAATAGGGAAATGTAGTTCCAGTAAAGAACTGAACAGGAAGGTTACGTGTATTTCAACATGACCACAATCATATATTCTTATATGGAGAAAAGCATCTAGTTATATAAACAATGTATGCTTATGGAATGAGAACAGAAGAAAATAAAAAATAAAAATATAATAAAAATAATAAAAATAGCAGTCATCAGTGAAGATAAGAATAAAAAAATGCAGAAACCTAACACATCTATCAGAGCACTGCATTCTTATACAAAAAGATTAAAAGATAATTTTTATAATTAAAAAAGCACAACTGATTCTAAGCCAGTGTGTCCCAGTCATGCTAGTCCCTGGTTCAACAATTTATACACTCAGGTTTAGTGCTTCTAATATGATATAAAAATATTCCAGGCATATATGACACGAAGCATCAAACAAATCTCACTGTGCTTTTTAATATTTGCTCAAGTTTTGAAAGGTTAATTTTGTACCTCCAGTCTTTATGCCAGCTCATATAACAATTGCCTGCACCCCTTTAATGTCATGAAGAATAAAATACCATATCTCCTTCTGCAACCAGCATAAAACCACATCAGTGCTGAATTCTACTCTCTGTCGGCTGAAATGTAATCTTATGTACACAGCTGACCTGGCTCAAACTTGTGTTTCTGAATGACCCAGTAGCATATAGAACTGGTATTAAGGATTATAGAAACACAAAACAATACTGTTAAAAATCTGAATAATTCACCAAAAGACAGAGAAGTATTAAAACTATAATCCACAAACATTGCAAGGTATAGTTATACATTATACCTATACATATACTTTCTTTTTTGTCAAAAGGCAACCGAATGGAAATGGGGATTTATAAAGAAAGATAAATACTTAAAATCAAACCATACAAAATATTTTTATTCCACAGATAAAAACTGCTACACAAACTTTAGACTTTTTCAATCTTAAAGGAGTGTTTTGAAACTCCAGTGTTTGCAAGCATCTCAAAACTGCACCAATACTAAATTCTTTACCATGATTATGATACTTCTGCTCATAAAATGGAATATTTTAAGCAGTAACATTTTTCCAAAGAAACTATAATAATTTCGATCTGGAAAATAAACTATGTAACCAAAAAAAAACTCAAGAAAAATAATGATTTAGCAAACTAAAGATTTGAATAATAGTGTCTAGTAGACATAGTAGTGTCTAAAATTAGACACAGAAACAAGAAAATACTGTTTAAACAGATAACACAGAATTAGTTGTAAATGTGTTCTTCCTCTCAATGTTTTTTTGAGAAAAGTTAAAATTCTAAAAAATTGAATAATTTGGCTTGAGAGTCATGTTTCTTTCAATCATTCTAACATCTAAAATGATACTTCTCACAGAATTTTTCCCTCTTTAACAAAGAAAAAGCGTGCTTCTTCTTTGTATGTTTTTAAGGCGATAAAATTTTTTAAAAAGATCTGATATTCTACATGACACTGAATGAAAAGAGGCTAAAATATCACAGGAAGGGCATGTAAGATTCAAATCGATCTTACCAATCTTAAATGGTACCCATCCATTAGCATAAAAAGAAGTCAAGTCAGTGCTGCAAGTGCTCATCACCACTGAAAATCAACAGTAAGGCAACCTCTTTACCACGAGGTTCTTCTTCATATGAGCATGGCTTAAACCATAGGGGGTGTCAGTGACTGGAAAAATCTTTCATGCTAATGAGCTTGCTTATGGAATCAGGACCTGATTCTATAAATCAGCCATATGTGCTAAGGAGTATTTATTGGTCCCTATGCATCCCAAGTAATACATAGCTAGCTGTTGGTATCTACCACCTCATGGCATGCCATTTCCTTCCCAGTTATATTTCAGTTTTCAGATAAATTATTCCTCACTTCCATAAGTTTAAATAATCTCATTGTTTTCTTAAACAGCAGAGTAATGAAACCCAAATTTTTATCATACTTTTAGGTTCATACAAAGAGCAATCATTCTAGAAACAGTTTTGCAAAGAAGGGCTTTGAGAGGAACACTTATTAATGGTGAAAAAGAAAAAAAGAAAAAAAGAAATTAAAAAAGCATTTGTTGGGAATTCTTCCAGCTATGCTTAACACTTTTGGAAGATGACAGAGCCATAATACGCACAGGGCTAACACAGTAACTTGTCACTTCCTATAAACACAAAGAGGTGGTTCTTTTGGCCACTGTGATGTTTTCCAAAAAATACATAATGGCCTGCTCTGCTTTCCCACTACAAGTCTCGAAGTACTTCATAAAATAATTCAAAAATATTATTCCTGTTTCACAAACAAGAAAATATGGAACTAATAGGAGAAATAGCTCAAGGTAATCAGACATAGATAATATTAGAAGAGCCATTTCAACACAAGAGCATTTAAGATCTGTTAGAGATCAAAGATACAATTCTGGCTTTTTAAATGCATTTACATACTGGATGCCTTGAAATCCAAATGCACAGCTTTGCAAAATCTGTTTCAATGGCCTAAGCCACAATCACCTCTCAGAAAAACTAAAAACATGTTACCAAAAACAAAGCAGATGAAAATAAAGGGTGAAAAATACCTCCATCTTACTAAGCATACTGTCAGAACCACAGATTCCATGCAGAAGTTAAGATAGATTCACTCTTATTTTGCTAAATGCTGAGCCTCATTCTGCTACAGACCAACATGCTTTGTATTTTAAGATGCAAAGAGAGAAAGAAAATCTCATTTGGCTATTTGATCAGACAACACCATTTAAGATAATATTTGAAGAGATGGTTGCGATATCCTGGGCCTACCGCTTATATTGAGATCTCAATTTCCAATGACTCTGGCTAAGTCTTGATTACACTCATGAATCAGAATCAGTGGAGGTTTAATATGGGGCAACTCTGTTATTATGTGGGTTCTTTTTAGTAGTTTGTTAGTTAAATGAATTATTCAGTAGTGTTGTAATGAAAGCACAGTTGACCAAGATCTAAAAATTATAGTTAGGTAAGGTTGTTTATGAATTTGAATTATTTTTTTCATGAGCTCTTAATGTTTGGATCAAAATTAACCAGAGTATCACGGTAATTAATAGGTCAAACTAGAGGTGACCAATGTATCTGTAACTTCTGTTTGAACAAAACATAAATTAAAATGTCAGTAAGGGGGCCTGGCTTTTGAAGGTGCAGAACATAGTGGCTTTAGTTGACAAAATGCTGTGTAAATTTTATAAGTGTAGTAAATCAGCACAGTGAAATGAACCCAGAAGAAACTCCAATGCAGTAGGAGCCAGATTAATTGTAAATTAAAGAAATTAGAGATGAACTAAGCAGATGTCCTTTTTGTTTAGAGACATTTTATATAATCTCCAATTAGTGTTTGTTTATACATACAGGCTTCAGAAAATATTTCTTATCGGAAGTCATACAAAAACTCTTCAGACCAATATAAAATAAATAGGCATTTCTGCTGTGTCCTTACACTGTCTTATGGGAATATGCAACCTGCTTGGGATAAAATTTACACTATTCAGATTGTTCTCTTTTACAGACTTTTCTGTGTCAACAACCAACCAACAGAAAAAAAAAAACAAACCAAAACAAACCAAAACCACCACACAAAGACATTAAAATTCACGTATCTAACTTATAGAAAAAGAAAAAAAAAACCAAACCAGTACATTACATGTATCTGCTAAGTTTCTATAGAAATCTATGATCAAGGATTAACCCTTGAGATGACTCAGAAAAAAATTATTATGTCTCTACATTTCATCTAAATGCAGAAGTAAAAGTTTAGGAAATGAAAAGAATACCCAAGACAAAACCTTTTTTTTTTGTTTTGTTTTGTTTTGTTTTGTTTTTCCTCTGATACACTCATTTGACTTGTGGAAATCCTCCTTCATCTACCAGGAAGTTATACACACATATGTGAACCCCAGCCTGTCACAACTCTTGTTTTTGCCTTCTTTCTCTGCATGCAAGCCTAAAGTTTATGCAGCCACATTTCTCAATTTTCTTTCTTTGTTAATTCTAACTTTCAGCTTATTTTAGGAATAGAAAGTAAGCAACTTTTTGGAGCAAAGTGATCTATTCAGTGCTTAACTTTGGGAAGGGGAGAGCAAGAGTACAAGACAGCTGAAACTGGGAATATCCAGTTTAATGGAAAATTCTGGTATCTTGATTATTCTGAATCAGAACACACTATTTCAAAATTTACCACAAAGCAGAAATAAAAAAAAAAGAAAAGCAGCTTTCCAAAAATGTTGAAACACATTTTGAGCTTTTTAGTCTTGTTTATTTAATATTACTTTTTATATTTTGTATTTTTGTTTTACCAGCCATAACTATATATCATCTCATGCCCCTTAATAACATATAATTTCCATAATATATAATTTTTTAAAAAAATAAAGCCAACCTAAATTGTGAAAGCAATATATTGAATAGTTTAAGTACATTTGCTTTGAGTACGAAAATAAGAACAGTATTTGCCTTTCATTAATTTTAGTGGCCATTGTTTCTATAACCTAGGGAAAAATACCACATTAATATAAGGATATACAAAATGGTAGCTATTTTAATTTGTATTGTAAATGAAAATTATACAGCACTTCATTTTAGCATTCTAGCCACACACTTTCTTTTCATCATATTTACAAGTAATAAAGTCTTTTCCTTCTTGTGATCTTGTGACCAAAGGTCCTTCACTTCACACAATGTGAAGCATTCAGTCTTTGCAGTTTACAAGCCCAAGGATTAATTCTGATCTCTTATTAACACTGATTGGTTCTACCACTAGAACCTAGAAGAAGTAATTCTGGACTGATGTTCTCACACATCCATCATGCTCCTGAAATACTTGTGTTTTTCTTGATCAGCATATATGAAGGTTTTCAATTTATTCTCATTTAGTAATGAAAATTGCACTTTCCTCATTTTGCCCAAGCGAGAAAGTATTAATCATGGCATTGCTGTCTCCTTGATGTCAATATTGACAATGTAACGACAGCTCAAATCATATCAAATTTGCTACTTGTTTTTCATGCAGTGATGATGTTGCTTTGGCCACCATGAGAAAAGGTGTTGGGGGCCAGGGGCGCAGTGGAGTTATTTCAACAGTTCATTAGCTGAAATGAATTAGTAAAATTATGTCTTTCTGGATTTCCTAACTTTTACCTTAATGAAATGAGTTTTCCATCATACGCTTGACTTATCACTAATTTTAATGCAACATTCCATACTAATAAAATACTCCCTTTCACCCCTTTCTCCAAAATTAATTCCTTCTAAAGAAAGCCAAATTTTTCCAATAGTACACACATAATATTTTATAAATAATGCTCTAGAGACTATAAGAGCTAAACAATCATTTTTGTGTTTCAGCAAATAATACTAACATTGTAAATAACATTTTATCTTATCCAAAAGTACGCAAAATGATTTATGAAGCAAATAAAGAGACAGCTCCAAACCAAAAGAGCTTGTGCAGGAAGGTAACAAAGGAGAACAAGGAAAATATACACTCAGATTATACTGAAATTCAATGAAAATGGTTGTTCTCCACTTTGACACCTCTTCACAAATGTATCACAAAAATAGTAAATGACAGAAGACAGAGTATCTCTATTTATGAGGAAGCCAAAGGCAATACTTCGGCCAAAGGCTGCACTTACAAGAATTCCAGATGAGCACACCAAAAGAAAGCCTTATGGTATGGTTCAGTTACCTGCAGGTGCTGAAGGCCATTTGAGATGCCCTAAAGTATGCAAGAAATCTGTATGAGGTCAGCAGACAGGGCACAGAGACTTACGGGAAATAAGTATCACCCTTTAATGGAAGCTGGGGGTATGCACTATATCATGCAGCACTATGAAGGACAATAGGTTCCTAGATTTAGGCAAATTAATGTCTTTTATGTCTAATATCATGATTGGGACCTTTAAAAAAAAGCAAACAAAAAAAATCCAACACAGTTCCCACTGGCCCAGTGAACTGAATTCAGTAACCAGACAGTAGGCAAAAGGAAGACTGATCAAAAGGCTCTTCTGCATTTTGTTGGAGAGTAGAGAGTACAGAGTACAGGAGACACGTTACCTATGGCTTCTAATACAGCTCTATCTTCTGTTCACACTGCATGAGCCTTACTGCATTTGTGTGTGTTCTGTGTACAATGATATCCTTAAAACACGTAATAAAAGACAATCTTGTCTCTGGTATTTTCATATAATGAAGAACAGCTGTTTACCAGTCACTGTGTTTATTACCTTCTTCCACCTTGTCTTCCACCATAGTCTCTATTGCCATCTCTGGTGATATCGATTATAATGTTTCTTTACTGTCTGCAAAAGAAACATTATAGCCCCAGTGTAAGAAATGGAACAACTGTTACAGACAACAAAGATCTGTATAGGTAACAGTGATCCAAACCCAAAGGATTGGTTTGTATGCAAGAGGATGGTAGGCATACCAGTTGTTTTATTTCAGTTCAGAATTTTTCAGGCATTGTGGCAATGTTCCTGATCTTTAAGGATGGATTTAAGGCAGGTTAATATATTAATTAGGATAATTGATTATTTGTAGGTTTTCATAACTCTATAAAAGGAAAAAAACCCGACACAAGCCCTACAGCATTACAGCATGTTAGTAATTCCATAGGAGTGTTAAAGTGCAAAAGATGAGCATCAGGATACATAAATATCTGACTATGTATCTCGCACATTTCATATACTTTTTTGGCTGTTATATCACTGTAGGTCATACTTAAGAAGCCAAAGATACATGTGCTACTGTCTTTTAATGTAGAATAGATATGCACATTACAATTAAATAATTTTTTTCTCACCTGGACTTTTGTAGATGTTTTGATGACTACCATACACCCTGTAGTTTACAGAAACTTTTTATCCAAGGAAATGTGTGTAACTGCATAAACACTGAATTCTAAAATAATAATTAAAGTGCTTTATTCTAATGGTTTATAAAGTAAAAGTTATTACATTTAATAAGGGGGAAATGAACAAGTCTCCATTAGTTACCAGACTGCTATACTGACTAGAATGCTATCACCAGAATAGAAGCTATATTTTAGAAAAGTAGTGATTCCAAGATCTATATGTTCCAAGGAATGTTTAATTTTCAAGAGTAAAAAAATTAAAAACAAATAATTAGTGAGGAAAAGCGCTGCTCTAACAGTGATTCCAAAAATGACTACCAAACCCTTCTCTTGAATCTGTTCTGTTTTCCTGCCTTTTCACAATGCCACCACTTTAAAGTAACAGCTACACGAAAGAAACGAAGTGCCCCTGAAACTTAGGCTGGTCAGGTTGAACGAAGACGGGAGTTCAGAATGGCTCCATGGACTGAAACAGAATTAGCAGCTGTGTAGAGACACCCTGGTTCTCTGGCTACCCTGAAAGCTGAAAGTTACATCTTATATACGTGCTGTTCACATGACCAAAGCAGCTCTGGTGGAACATAGGTGAAAGAGAGCAATGAGAAGTGAAATGGGCATTTGAAGGTCAGGCAATGGGAAATGACAGTTAAGTGACTCTTTGTTATATAGGAAGGGAAAGGAAGGGGAGTGTGCACCTATGTGTACTGTAAAAATAAATAAATAAATAGAAATCAGAGCTTCGATAATTTGACTTCCCACATACCTCTGTTAGGCTGGTGTAGAGATACATGTGCTATGAGTTTCAGCAAACTACGTCAAGCTATGTGTAGGATGGTGCCACTGTTAAACAGTCTCTGAAAAGAAAAGAACAAAATAGACCAGAATATTAAAAGACAGTACCTGACATACATATGTGTATTAGAATACTTGGAATGTTGGAATTACTTGAACTAAACAAGCCTACCACAAAGCTCCCTCTGATTCTGCCATTATGCCACATTAGAAGAAATCCCTTCCAAAGATTACTCAGCTTAGCTAACCATACATCATTTAAAACTGCACAGAGCAGAGTATTAGCCAGTCACAGAGGATACAAAACCTGAAATCTGTCCTTTCTGCCTGGCAAGCACCTTGTAGTTCAAGGTGAATCTGAAAACTGAGACTGGACCCAGGCCAACATGATCCCAATTTTTATTTTCAAGAATAAAGTACAGCTAGCACCTCAGCATGCAACTCTCACTTGAGTGGAAGGAGACGGGAACAAAATGCAGTGTTCTGAAACAGCTTTTATGAAATCATGCACTGTTTGTGACATGCATTCAGTCTCTGGAGCTGCAGTCTGGCTAAAACCTCTACTTTTAAATGCCACCTTCCAAAACCAAAGGGTAACAAGTACAAACTGTATCCATAAAACAGCATCACAACTTTATTCTCAATAGCTAAGTATTGAAATGCAAGCATACATTATAAATAGAAAAACAGCTGGTTTGGAGCACATTGCAAGCCACTAGCACAGTTGAGGGATTTGAATGACATCATAACCCGTGAGAGCATGTTGCTGGCCAGCTGGTGTTATTTATAATATACTCATAATTGAGGAAAAATAAAAAGGCAAAAGTTAGGTATTGCAGAACTAACAAAGTTTAATTCTCTCTCTCCTGGTGTCATTTAAATTGTTATCACGAATAGTTATGAAGATTACTACTAAGAAAGGGGAAAAATCACTTTAGAATTACAATAATACATTTAAGATGAATGTCATGGAACACCCCCAAACCAGGCTACTTGTGGTACTGTATTCATGGTACTATAAATTCTAGGAAACAGTACGACTTCTCCTGTGTACCTGCTGGAAGATCACAAAGCTATTTTGCCCTATTTACAAGTAGTGCTCAACAATTCTGTTATTTTTAGCAAACGACAAACCTCTATTTTAGGGTTAATAGCATAGAGAGTTGGAAGTTTTAATTGTTACTCAGCATATAGACGTGCCAAGTTTAATAACCTAAAAATGCATTGAGAAAGGAATAGATAACTGACTGCATGTATTTCTATATTATAGAAATAAAAGAGAAATAAAAGAGAAATGAAAGAGAAATAAAATACCTGTCCCTCTCTGCATGAATAAAATGTGTACATCTGTACGAAGGTATGCATATAGGGAAACAATACCCTTATGCATATATATGTTTGAATGTATTTGAAATGCAGACACACATGCAAATACAAATTCTGAAAGTTAACCAGAATATATTTTCTTCTTTTTCATGGCAGCACAAACCTTTTTGTCTGCTAACCCCTCAGTCACTAATTCACATTCTTTTAAAGGGAAAAAATATGCTTCTGTGCTCTAGTTTTAAAATGCAAAGGTATGATGTTATTTGTCACCATGCCCAAAAAGTCCTTACTCGGTAACTTTGCCAGAAGAGGGAGAGAGAGAGAAGGCAAATGCTCCCCCAGCTGTTTCCTGTCTACAGTGTCTGTGTAATGTAGATAAATGTGAGGATTTTCTCTAAATCCCTCTTCTGTTTGCTAAATCTCACTGTCACTGCTAAAATCAGAGCAGATAGAGCCTGCGCAATGGAATAAAGTCCTCAATATTGAAATGTGACATTGCTCTCAACATCTCACATCTCTCTGGATTTCTTTTTTCTCATCATTACTGCTAACAAATTCATTTCCAGACTTTGCACTTTTAAGAAGCAATGGAAAAAATCAACAGTCTTTCAACACAATTAGTTAAGTGCTGCTTATGTGATTTCTTGAAGGTAAATCTTTAATACTATTTCAAATATTTTTTTAGTTTTATTTTGCTGTGTATTGTCTGCTTCTGGTTTGGAGAGTATTGTGCACTTTTCACTAACATTATTTTAGAACTGAGATTTATTTATAAATTGCTGAACATGCAATTTTATGTGATCTGGAAAATGGCTGTATGCAATATTTGTAATTACATAGATAACTGTAAGTGTAAACTGTTGCAGATAAATGTCCTAAATTTCACTTCTATTCAGAGAACTTTGCAATATTTCAGTTATGCCATTATTAGTGTCCAATTACATCATTGTCTATATTGTTAATTAATGCTTCTGAAAACAAAAACTTTTAGCTCTTTTCTGCAGGTGCAGGGTTTTACAGGCAAAAAGGCATTATTCACATGTTAAGTTTCTGCAGTTTTATTATACACAGTTACAGAGAAAATGTTCGTGCTTTCACAGGGAAACTTTTAAGGGATGTTGTCATTGCAGTAATTTTCTGGCAGCATTCGTAGCACTTACTTGGGTTTTCCTTTCAGAAATTAAAAGTAAATGTGAAGTTCGGTTTGTTTTCTACGTTAGAAACCAGCTGCGACTCTTGCTGACCTTGCATATTTGTATAGCTTAAGCAATTGTACATAAAGAAAATGGAAATTCCCCTACATGTTCATCTCCAAGTTTTCCCTTGTAGGGAGAGATGTTTCAGGAAAGTTTGCATGTGAAGTTTTGCATGTGAATGTTATGACCATATAATTTCTACATATTAATATAAATTGTCTCTAAGTAAATTTGGCTTCAGTAGGTGCATTGACCTCTGTTTCTGTCAATTGGCCACAGTTCAACTTTCCATTATCAGCAAATTTATGTCCCTCGTGAACTTCTTCTCTTTAAGATTTTGCAAGGACATTAATGCAGTTGTCAGTTTTCTCCTTTTTTTAATTGTTTAGTGCCTATTTTTATTTTTATTTTTTTAGAATGCCTTAAAACACACCTCATTCCTTTATGAGATTCAAAAGAGCAAGTCTGTAATTTCAATGGGTGAGACCATTCTCTTAATGCATAACTGGGCATCCCTTCCAATGTACTTGAAAGATGAAGATAATTTTTCTTAAAGTATTGAGCAAGGAACTAAGAGATACAAAAGTTATGTGCTAGTTCCTCAGCTGGTGCATGTTGCCAAGCTTCCTTGGAATCAATGTAACATATTGATTTAGGTTAGGATGTAACCCAGATTATTTCATAAAAGTTAGCTGCATATAAGTCTTGGTCCATTCTAGAGTATATATGCTATATTTATATAAAAATTACTATTGAATACTGCTTTTTCTTACTAATTGCATAGTTTATTATGGCTTGGTATTCAGGTCCAACCTGTATGTTACAAAATGTAATTTTGAATATAACTTGATTTTTTTTTATAGCATATACTATCCATAAAAATGTTGCCCCTTCGAGAGGTAAAAGAGATGTAGAGTGTTCCTATATGACATTCCTCTGTGGTGCCACTCTTCTGGTCTATTAAAAGAGGAATGCAGCAAAAGCTGGTTATTTTACTGAAAAAAGAGGAAATTCCAGCTGTGAAAATATGGTCAGTCATTCTATGCCACTAAAAGAAGTACTTAACCAGGCTCATCCTGAACCTGTATTCAATTTCCAAATGTAATTAGATGCTTCAGCAAACCCCACCCACATGCCAGTGCCTTTTCTTTTAAACTCTCAACTTTCTAGTCAAATTAGGGGCATTACAAGCATCCTGCCTTTTTGTAAAGAATCTGAAGCAATATTGGATTACAACTTTGTATTTTCTTAAGAATATTTCCCTCAGACATAAATGGGAACTTTGATTTTATCACAAACATGTTGAATCAACTAATGTTATGTTTAATTAAAATGAAGTAAAGTTCAAGTTTTAAACTATATTTTGGAATTCATTTTGAAGAAACAGCACTTAATTTAACAAATAATTGATTGAGCTCTGAAACATGTGAGTCTCTCTTTTTTTTCCCCAAGGTTTTTACTTGTTCGAAAGTTCTTGACTGTTTTTAAATTTGGAGATAAAGTTAGAAATTCTCTGTGGTTTATACTGTGCAGCCTTTTTGGCTTCAACTAAAGGAAAAACAGTGGATAATCTGTTTTATTGTAGTGCAGTGCTGATATTTATCTGAAAATGCAACCTAGTTGAAGTCTTAAAAATACAAAATTGTTAAATGGCTAAGATTTATGTTTATTTCTGGCCCAAATGTTATACAAGAACAAACTGTTACATACATAACATTCCAGAATTTGTAATGTCTTTCAGCCTTCTGAGGTGGTGTGCTAACCAGCTTTCTGCTTTGCCTCCTCAGAACTGGGAACCATCTTAAACTACAGGTGCATCCCACTTAGAAAGGCAAAATTATGGCAAAGCAGAAAAGAAATTGATGTTGTCAAGATATGGAATCATTGCAGGAAATAATGCATCAAGTTATCATCATTCATTTAGAATCTCATCTTCCTCCAACTACCATTGAAGCCATGTCCATGCATTAAATCTTGGCTTTTGCATGGCAAAGTTGTCTAAAGAATGTGAAAATAGTGATTCCTTCTTTTAATGGTATAGCATGGGATTTAGATGTGGTCATTATTTCCACAGTGGAAATATAGTGAAAAAGGGGAATAAATTGTGACTTATTTGTGACTTCTAGATTTGTCTCTTATTCAGCTTTGACTGAAGTTAAAAAAGGGTACTCACCCAGTAAGATGTAAGACCCCTTACCAAGAAAATTAGTATTCTTAAAAATTAGTGACTAGAAAAGGTTCAGTACCCCACTGGATGAGTTCCCATGGGAGCAGACACTAGATAATTTCATAATTTCTTCAGAATTTCAGTGAGAAAATAAGATTAAATGGTTCCTGAAACCCTGACATAAAGTTTTGGGAAGATTAACATTTTTGCTACAATTACTTTACATTAGTCCATAGGTTTAGGCCAAGGTCAACTGTATGTGCAAGAAAGATTCAGAATTTCTAACCTGACTACAATACCAATATTAATTTTGAAAGAGAATGAAATTAAATGCAGATTTACACCTTTCGAATCCAGCATTTTCAGCAGATGATCTAAACCAGTTCAGAAGATGCAGTATGCACATTCTTCAGTGTCCTGCTACTAAATATAAACAGTATTTCTTAGTATTAAAAAAGAAAAAAAGGAAGCATTGTCTTTGACATGTTGGGTAGGATCTTTGGTTGGTATAAACTGATATAAAAGGAAATGGATGTTGTGGTTTAGCCACCAAGTGGAACAGTGTAAATTGACACCCATTCAAGACTCACCTTCCTTCAATCATAAGTCCAGGAAAAAGACTGTAAAATTTTGTAACCAAATGTAAATGAGCAAAGAATTATCACCTCCCAGTATACCTCATAGCCAAACCTGACTCAGAGGGTATAACGGAGGTCAAGGAAAGTATAGCTGTTTCCATTAGTGAAAATACAAACCTTTAATACTCCAACTAATGCTGCTCTTAATTTCTCAAATTATTCCAAAAGTTAGCTTGCAATTAATAGGGGTACTAGCAGAGGTACCCCATTATGGAAGGTCCCACATCAATTTTCCACAGCTTGGACAAGCTCTGCTTTGAAACTTCTTTTGGTTAGCCCTGGTATTTCCATTTTTAAGCGGCTGGAGAACCATGGAGTGCTAATGATGAACCATTTTCCTACTGGGACAAATTTCCTCCCATGCACTTTACAGCTGTTCTTCAGTTTAAATAGCCCTTTGTCCTATGCCACCTCCATCTCCCACAGTACATTGGCAGGCAACTGTCATATTCCCTCTTAGTCTATCTGGTCTTAGACAAAACAATTCAAAGTTGTCTAGCCTTCCTTACTACAGTTATTCTGGGCTTTCCTTTGCCTATTACACTGTTTTGTAGTCTCCTTTCTTAGGAATAACCATAAATCATAGTTACAAGGTTTTCTAACTATACATGACTGTAAACCAAGAATATTCACCAGAGAAAGCAGTTTACAAAATACATAGATGAACAGTTGCAAAATTATGGTAAGGCTTTTCCTAACATTGTGTTTGTTATCTAACAGATTATGGGACATATGCATTCTCAACTCACAAGGGTGCAGGAGTCATTTTCTTTAGGACTCTCTTGGAAAATTCTGACATTGCTTTTGCTTCCTTGGCAGGTGAAGATGCACACTGTGTCCTACATTCATTTCTTCTACCTTGGCCTGTGTTTGCTTACCTTAACCAGTTCTGCTGCTGCTGGCCCAGAAACACTCTGCGGTGCTGAGCTGGTTGATGCTCTTCAGTTTGTGTGTGGAGACAGAGGCTTTTACTTTAGTAAGTCAACCCTTTCTCTCATTCAACTGCTAAACCATTGTTTAATCCATGTAATCCATTGGAGCTTGCAACTGCTCTAAGAGAGCTTAGAAATCATCCAATCACGTTGCTGAGTACGACTAGTTTCCACTGTCTTGGAGATGCCAAATTCTTCAGTGACCATGAAGTCTCAGTAAGGAATAGAGCTGTGTCTGTGTTTGGTTTCCCTGCATTTCTGACAAATTTTCCTTTTCAGGCACTTCTTTTTTTGTTGTTTTTAACTACTTCCTAGATGCTGCTATTCCACCTGCTCCATTACTGCTCTCTGCTGACCTGCCAGTGGAATGAAATGAATGAAAGTACATACTAGACCATTCATGAGACAGAACTGCATGTACCTGTTATGTCAGACAACTCGTAAACAGTTTAAGAACACATCGTATCATATCAAAAGCACACTAAGATTCAACATCTGATTTGAAAAAACGAAAAGCTGGAAGGCAGCAAGCAGAAAGTTGCCACAGCAGAGCATCTACATGCTTCATCGGTTAAATACCAGTGAAGAAAAATTCACACATGGGGAGATAATAAAGATTAAGACCAGTACAGACAATGGATTTAATTAAGTCTGCAACAGTGTGGATATATTAATACTCAAATAACTTTCTGGAGTAAGTCCTACACTATGAAATGAAACTTCACAATATTTTTCCTTCACTGTGTTTTATGCTGTACAAAGCTAGAGTAGTTAGATAAATAACTCTTTTATCCCAGTACCTTCTTACAAGTGTCGTCAAGATCAAGAAATATACAAATTTTAAGTAATAGAAATAAATTTCTAATTTTTGAACTATTTCCCACGCAAGCAACAAAGTTAATGAAGTTTAATGAAGCTGAGAAAATATTCTGATTTCATTAATCTATATATTTATTCAAAGCATGCAAGAACTAGTGCTTTTAGAGGTTCTGAAGTTAGTGTTTACTTTTAATAACATATCAGAACTTGTTTGAAATTCTTGTCTGAAGTCACATCTTCTTCAGGGTCACAGTAACCTCTCTAAATGTGAACATAACTAAGTAAAGTTAACATGTAGTAGTTAGCTTATAAAGACAAGAAATTATTAGACGGGTTTTCTTTCTGTTTATTTTTATATTCTTTGTGAGGGTCTAGGTTTTTTTTTCTTTTCTCTTTAATAACCCTTATTTTATCCTTATAATTCTTGTCTTCTAAGCTACTATGTTTGTTTTTCTGATCTTACCCACTACACTCCTATTCCTGGATTTATTGCTTTCAATATTTTTCTCCTTGCTTGCAATAAAAGTAGAATTAGGGAAATCCAGATCCTTGCACCTGTAATTCACAGAAACTCCCAATTTCCTCAACGTACAAGCTGCAGACTTTTTCACTGTCTTCCTGGCATCTTTTAATAAAGTTTACCTTTGAAACTCGAAGCCCTAATTTCCTATATGCACAGTACTGCACTGAAGAATCCTTCTTTTCTGTATTAACCACTTTAGCTACCATTAATTAGCATTTACTTTATGTTGCTGTTTAATGTATTACTAAAAGTACTGGAATTTCTCTTAAAGGTATGTATATTTTTCTACCAACTCTCCATGTGTTCATTTGACCACCAAAATTGGTTACATTTACCAGCAGCTCAGTTACGCTTAATGGGCTGTTTGAATGTCCTACAATTCCCTTCTCTTAGCTGTTGGAAGGAATGTAATGGGAGACTTTCATCTCCCCCTCTTGTTTCTGCACCAGAAAACAATGAGACAAAATCCTGCATCCTTATAACAGCATAGAAATATTTTTTTTTGCTGTGCATGTATCTTAGGCATTTTCTCAGTCATTTCTCTCCCAGAAAAGTATTTGCTGCTTGTTCAGAGAAATTTCACACTTACCACTAGAGTTGCTGCTACTGCCAAGCAATCAGACCTACTATTACATGTGCTCTTTGAGTCCTTCAAGGTAAGAGGACATGTGAAATGCTAATCACCAGCTTTAACTCTGGTTCCAGTCTCAGCTATTCTAAAGTCACACAAGCTATTTAAATTCTCTACACCACCTAAACTAGATCATCCTTACTTTGAACTACCAAAGTTTTAAAGGAGATCTTTACCCATGCAGTCTTCAGTTTTATCTGCTATCAATAAAGATTTTCTCTCAAGTTTTCTTTGTTCTCTTACATTCTAAGTCTTCACTTGGAATCAATGTAACTGTTGCCACCATAAACATCTACCTTGTTTTGTATGGAAGATTATTATTCATTTTGCTGACAAATGACCACCCTGTTTTAGTCAAGTTTTGCACTGTTGTAATCAACAGATAGCTGCCACATTCAGCAGTAATTTTATGAAGTTGGTGCACAGCTCTTGGATGCTAAGCAGTGTGTGTCCTCTACCTGACTACTTCTGATTCATGAGGCAGCAATTCTCCCCCTAGCATGTTAATGTTTAATCTGAAATATTGAATTGTAGAAAAGTCAATCCAGTAATGCTGGTAAAACAAATGTAGATCTTTATATCAAATGTACTGCGGAATACAGCTTATTATTGGAAGTTTAAATGTTGCTCCATTTGATGGGACTTCTTAGGAATGCAGAGAAATCCAGTAACTTTTTTATTTTATTGTGAAGAGATTGTAAATTTTAATTGTATTTTAAGCCTTCTCTTCTCATACTCTGGTTCCTATATGTAAAGTATAATCAATGGTAATGTTTGCCTTTAACTTGCACAGGAAATAGCTGTGAGGGAAGGTGGGGTTTTTTCTCCATTATTCTGTGTTTCACTAGAGACTCCAAATATAAAGAATACCTTTTGGCTGAGGTGGAACTCCTGGTTCAGATTCAAGGTCAAAACTTCTGAGTATTCCTTGGGAGTTGTGGGTGGAAATGAAGACAGGAATAATTGAGTTACTTTCTGTTGAAACTCTGTACTCCACAACCACAAGGTTATATCTACAGCTAGGACTAGAAGGAAAAAAATGATCCTTTATATAGTCTACTCTGCCCAACTTCCTAGCTATAAAAGGAAATTCTTTATAGCTCCTGAAGATATGCTCCAGCTGCTTACCACACACAAAGAAAATATTGACTTCAAGAGCAAGTCAAATGTGGTTCCCACCATTCCCTTTCTTCATGAAGTAGACTGGAAAGCAACATTTTTAAAAAATATTTTAGGGGAGGAGACTAAACAAATCCCAAAATAGAGCATCTGCTTTTTCCCTTGGTCACATGTGACCTCAGCCAGCACTGACAATGTCCTAGACATCTTTTTCTCTCCTGTGATTCACAACTGAAGAGCAGTTTTTGCCACCTTTTATCTCACAACACCTCTCTTGCAGAACTTCTTCCACACAAACTCCTATGTGCTAGCTTATGTTAGCCAACAGAGAATCTGTCAACAGCTACAGCAGTGGCTACACTTAGCCACAACTCTCCTGAATTAATGTTTCAATGTCTCAAAAACTTTGGATTCAATGGTCATGAGGCAAAGTGGGATGATGTCTGTGCTCATTTGAATTTTAATGCCAAGAAAGGTCTACCATGCTATTGTTACAAAACAATGCAGAGGCCAGAAAATGTCAGAAAAACAGAAAGGACAAATTACGGGCAACTTAAAGAAGTGATAGCCCAGGAGAGGGGTCATTTTGTTCTCTCTAAGGAGCAATTTGTATGTTATGTTTATGAAGTTTCTTCTCCTTTGAAAATATACCTTTTCTTTTTTCAATAAAAGGGTACCAGTTTGGCTAGCAATACAGGAGTGCAAACAAAGAGTTAGCTTTTTATTTTTTAGACGCTTTTGGTCATTCTAATTTCTAAAGCTGAAGTTAATTGGCAATCAATTCCATGGCAACTTTTTTTCTGTTAGAAAAACTGTACTGGTCTTTTAGTTTAACCTGTCTGGCATCTAAACCAGCCACGGTTCATTTCCCTTTGTCCCACCCATACCCCCTGTGGGGTGCCTGAGAGAATCAAAAAGGGAAAAAAAAGTAAAAGTGCTGCAATCTCACATCCTGGCTAGCTTCACCAGTCATGTACCAAGCATGACATCATACGGTAGGGAATATCCCTTTGGGCAGTTGAGGTCAGCTGTCCCCTCCCAGCTTCCTGAGCATCCCCAGCCTACTCACTGGTGGGTTAGTGCTAAAAGCAGTAAAGGCCTTGGCCCTGTGTAAGCACTGCTCGGCAATAACAAAAACATCTCTGTATTTTCCACACTGATTTCAGCACAAATCTAAACCAGCCTTATACTAGCTACTCTGAAGAAAATGAACTCTATCCCAGCCAAAACACTTGTAAGGCATATGGTGAATCTTCTGAAGCATCACTTGCATAGAGATATTTATTTAGATACCTGATAAAATGAGGTTCCTCTGCTATTCTTCAGAGACTAGAGAATGATCTAATACATACTTCTGCATGTAAATGAGGGAATTACATAAAAGACAGGATTTTCTGGTATCTAGACTAACGCTGCTGATGTCAACTGCTTTGTGGAGAATCACTACAGATTTTTACTACAGTTTTCTCCACTAAGAAATTTTTTTCAATCACAGTTGTGTGTTGTCATTGGGAATATCTCCAGCGATGCACAGCATAAGATACTGGTGTATAAAACCAGAAAATCAGAATAGGACAGTGAATCTAATTTTGGATAATCAGAGCTATCACCAGATCTCATTGCTTTGTAGAACTAAGATGGAACTACTTAGTTCCTATGGAGGAACTACTCATTACAGAGGAGGAAATAAGGGGCATAGCAAGAGGCAACTAAGTTTTGCTTGCACCATTTCCCTTTAGTTAATAGTTTGTTATTTACTTCAGGAAGTCGGCTTTTAAAAACTTATTGAAGTCTCCAGGACTGTCAAGCCTATCAACATAATTACAAAAGAGCATGACACTAAGTTCTTTGACTACTCCATACCTGTAGGAGCTGAGTCATTAGCTTGTTCCTGACTGAAAAGAATGTTAATGTTACAAGCCAGGCAGAGGTATCCTGAAAAGCTGTAGTGACAAACAACCTGTGGTGTCAGTGACAGTCTTGCAAATCTTTGCAAAGAAATGCTACTCACCTTGCCTATGTTCACACGGAAAGATCTGAGAGTACTTTGAAGGTCCTCGGTCTGGCTACATGCCTCATTCATGTCCAGATCCTGTACCCATTGGTTTGAGAGTATTGCTCAATCTTTATCCCCAAGTTCCTTACTTCTTACATGAAAGCTAGCCTGGAAAGGAGCTAAGATGCGCTTTATTTGGATCTGCAGGGCCAGTCATTAGGGAACCAGGACTACAGGCAGAGTTATTAATATATCTCAATAAGAAAAAAAGGCAGCTTTGGATTCTGGAATGGCATCATTGCACAGTCAAATAACTGATGCATACATTTGGGGTGTGTGCTCTGTTGCCCCTGGTAGAAACCACTGAGGAAGTTCTCTGAAAATAAGCCAGACTGAGACTTTTGTTCTCTTTTACCACATTAAAAAAGGCTAGGGAGTGTTCATAAAGGATAACCTTAGTTTAGTGAGGTTAAACTTCTTAAGTCACCTTTTTAATAACGGAGAGACAGGTTCTGCCTTCTTTCTCCGTGGTTTACACAGTGAGAAAGTATGGTCTCTGTAACACACTAAATTTATACTCTTCAAACAGGTCTCCTCTACAGATAGCTCTCATGATCTCAAGATTTCATAACATTTCAATCTTTTCATTAAGAGGAACTGTAGTGATAAGGATAATTTTAATGAGGTAACTGGAAGCAAACCATTGATCAAAATGTCAGCAAGAAACATATCTGCAAAAAGACTGACTAGCAAAATAAACAAGTACAGTTTCTCCAGAAGGTAAATTTATGTGTCCTTATTAGCTGTTAGAGATGCTAATCTTTTTTATGATATTTGCCTTATCTATGCACTAGACCAAGTATCAAATTTGGTCTCAAATAGCAGAAAGCTGTTATTTGACATTTGATTCCCTAACAGTTACATGTGTATTTAATACCTTTTTTAGTCTCATATTGGATAAAGTCACTCAAAGAAGCACTTGGCAAGATCAGCATTAATTCTTGGCATAGCTGCCCCTCTTACTTTTCCACTGAATCTTAAATACCAAGAAAAACCCTTCACTGACTTTAATTCTGGCATATGCTTCATGCAATTGGCCAAAACCTTTGTGTATGGACCTCTACATTTGTTCTGGTGTTAATAATGCATTTGCAAAATTTGATCAACAGCAGCAAGAGTCACAATGCAAATTATTCAGCTTGACAGAACTGCACAGTCTTTTAATTAAAAACTTTTGCATTAACTACTTGATCAGCTAGGCCAATCTATACAGAATAGTCTTTCAAAGAAGGAAATTCTATATAGCCATTTCTGTAGAGCCTGTTAAACACTTTAGCTTGTGTGTGTGTTTCAAGCCTTCTTACATCACTGTAAATCAGAGTTTTTTTGTGGGTTCAATATTTTCCTATGATACAAGCCCAATTGTTCAAAAATATGACAACAAATGAAAGGGGGAACCAACAATTAAGAAATATCTCAGTCTAGAAATCAGGACAAAAGAAATACCACATGTATGCTTATTGAAGAATTTATGTAAAATTTATCCTTAGCAACAAACACCGGAACTGCCATATCAGAAAGAAGAAAAAATTAATTAATTCATGCTTTCTTTGTGGTGCATTTAATGCTAAATCACTACACAATATATAGCCCAAGTAGTGGGCGTAATTGTTTAGTATTTCATGTTTGCATCAGTGAAGGAGGTTCTGAGAACAAGAATTTTAACATAACCATATCCTTGGGTGAAGGAGGGGCGAAATGTATACCTGTGGATCACTCCAACTTTTGCATTGTCTCTGTAAGTAAAAGTTTAAAAACTGCTTTCCGTTAAATGCCTATTTCAGCCAAAAGGTTGTATGTTAGGCACTGGTTAACACAAAACTTTCAGGATAATAGGATAAATTTCTTTACTTACTGTATCAAAGCAATAAAAGTAAATTTCTTCCTTCCTTTCAGACTTCTTTAAATATTAGCCAAATTGCATAGATTAATTTATCTTGTCAATTTTGTCTTGGCAACTTTCAGGTTGTATTTCTGATTACCTCTCCGATGTCAATTCCTGGTAAATTTATTTGTAATAACTTAGAAAATCACTTTGAATTCCTTAGTAGACTTAAATTTGTATGATATCAGACACAAGTCTGGGATGTATTTCTGTATTTTCAGATTGAATCCTATGTACAGTCAAAATTACCATGTTTTTAGTTTTCTGGTTCTTGCATCCTAAATCATCATCACCATCATCATCATCATCCTAAATCCTTTGCAAATGAAAGAAATGATTTACAGCTCATCTCTCCCTCTCTTTTTCTTTTTTCTGAGTCCTCAGCATATTTATGTATTTCCCATCTTACTTTTGAAATTCAGCTGTGATCCTGGTTTTCCCATCTATGTAATCTAAGAGTAAGAGAATGCCTCCAGACAGGAGACCCTTCTGCTGCCTTCCCTTCTGCTTCCTTATGTGCCCATAGAAGTGTGGAAGTAGGGAAAGAGTGTTAAAGCCTTTCCATTTGGTAATTATGACTCAAACCTAAACCTGGGTTTTGTGGTTTGGGTTTTTGGGGTGGGTTTTTTTGTTTGGTTTTTTTTTTATACAGAACTATTTGTTTATATTGCTTTTGGTTTTGTGTGTGCTGGGCAGAAATTTACACAAACCTGAGTATGCAGAAAAAAGAATAGGTTGACTCAGACGATTCTGACTCAGTCCAGCTCAGTGAACAAAACTGTTTCCTTTCTGAAAATAATTCTAGCAATACCTATTGACCCTTTCTTTCTCCAAATGATTAAGCGCCTAAGAGACACCTCCAGTTCCTACAAACAGCAACTTCTAAGGAAAGTAAATACTAATAAAAAATGTTTTGACTTCAAAAGGGTGTTAATTAGCAGCCATATCCCACTAAGACAATGAAAAAAAAGCTGAAATCACACACAATAGCTCTGCATTTCACAATAAGTCTGCATTCTAAAGAATAGTTTTTAAATGTATGGCTCATGCAGAACCAGCAAAAGTGTAAGTGCTGTGGGCAAAATGATAGAAAAGGTGTAGTTATGGTTGTGGATCTGAAAAGATTATGACATTCCTCATTAGCTTTGTGGTACTATGCATAATAAATCCAACTGACAGCAGATGGATTTTTTTCAGACTTGCATTAACAATACTGATGGCTTCTTTTAACTCCAACCCATCAAACTAACTGGATAAGAGCTTTCACAATTATAACAAAATATGTACAACCTCTTTCTGTAAGTCTTCATTGATTAATGCATCTTACATGTAAGCTAATAAGGACATATATTTTAGGTTAACAGAGCCTGTTTTAAATTGAGTATGTTTTATACCTTGAAAATTCTGAACACAAGTAAGATGTAATAATTTGTTTCTACATCCCCTGAATTCCTGAATTACTAGTCAACAGGTCTTCCATAAAAAAAAAAAATTAGTTTTCCTACGTATTTCAAGTTTTATGTTTCTTTCCATTAAAGTTTCCAGCCTTTCACAGACATATTTAGTTTGGCAGGAAGAATCTGGTGACTCATAGACTGAAGAGATTTGAGAGCAAGCTACTGAAAATGTATCTAATTTCTTCTTGTGTAATTTGGGAGCAAGCTACTGATAGTATGTCTAATTTTCCTAGTTTAATAAGATGTATTATTGGCAAATACATGTCCTGAATAAAAGCCATGTTTATTCCTGAAATATATAGCTAAGGTTAAATGGAAAACCACCATATCTATTGGTTTTTAGAACACTTATGTACTTTCTAATTTTTTTCTGGCACTTTATTCTAAATCAATGGGCACTGAACAAAAACAGAGGTACTACTGAAATAATTTCCATTGTGACCTTACTTATATTTTGGAACTCAGTAGTATCAAAGTGTTCCTTACTGATGTTTTTGGTGACGTTTTTTACCTCTTTTATTTTCAAGGGAGGATATATGTGTAGGAAGAATGGGTGATGGTTTAATACCTCCATGATTCATATATAGAAGGACAGATGTGTTAGAAAGCTCATTTGCATTTTATACTGTCAACTGTACTGTTCCTTTCACCTCTTTCAAATTCATTTTTTTCAAGACAATCTGTGACAACATCATTTTCATTTATCCATGTACAGACTGAATCTTCTGAATAATAACCATCAGAACTTGATCCAATATACACAAAGAGCTTCTGGTTCAGATTAACTCTATCTACTTTTGGGTGTGTAAATAAAGTATCCCTTAAGAGTAAGGATCCTACTCATGCCCATCCTACAGTCAGTGAGAAAAGTTAGAAACTTTCAAAGATCTCATTAAGTTCTAAATATGCTGTAGAACATTTACTTTCTTCACTAAATTAATTGAGAAGCTATTACAATTATATCCTTAAGTTACTTGGGTCAATTTAGTCATGACTCTCCATTAGAAGCCAAAATTTTGATGGCCCTATTCAGAACCACAGAGTTAACTTCAAGGTGGAGATAAGGATGCACTCATACAGCCCACATTTCAGATAAAAGCAAATCCAAGATTATTTTAGCTGCTATGGCACAATGAAGTTAAGCAAATCCACAATGTGCTTGACACAGGTAACACCAGTTTGTGTTGCTCTTTTGACCTTTAAGAACTCCCAAACCTTAGTCTCACTAACTGAGTCCTGTTGGAGGAAGTACTCTACTATGAAACAGTGAAAGTACAAGTGAAAAGCTTCCTTCTATTTCTTTACAAACATATACCTATATACTCTTACATGCCAAAATAAGTAAACTGCATAATGACACAGTGCACTTATCCATGCATAAATAATGTAGCAAGTATTCACACCGTTTTTCATATGAAATAATGCCTATTCCTATAAATACACATGGTCCAGCAGTTTTATAACAAATATTTATAAGAAATTGAGACAATATTGAAACCAAATCTAGAGTGACCTCTAAATAACAGATGTCATCAAAAAAACATTTTCTCTGTTAGAAAGTAATTCCATAGGGTGTCATCACAGAGAAAGGACACAGAATGATGCTCAAGTATGATTTTGAGAGGTGTACAGTTTTGAGATACTTGGGCAATTTTAATATTTATAAAGTAGCTACTGGTGACCTAATGAGTTCATCTCTTAAAGCAATAATATGACCAAAGTAAGATAGAAATCCCCCTGAGATTGTTAGCTATTTAATGAGTTAAACCAACACAACAAAGTCCCTCTACCTTCCCTGCTTCTGTTCCTGCCTTCATCAAGGAATACAGTCACAGCACAGAACGACTTAAGAGATAAACACATTCCATGATCTTGTGTAAAGTGATCTCTTTGCAGGGAAGAATAATTGAAGTAGGTAAAGTATCCAAAACAGTTACAGAGGGGTAGGAACTGACCTTTATGTTGTTCAGATCCTGGCAAACCTTTTGTTTTGAAGCAGTCAGAGTGCAGCATGAAATACCAGAAAGGATTATTTATATGTGATATGGATAGATATGTATATAATTCAGCTTATTTCAGGCTACTCTTAATATCACACTTTGAATTCCCAGTTGGTCTGGCTTGAGGGAAATGGGGTAGAATTGAGGAAAGTGTTTCCACAACATTCTGTCACTTCACTGTTATCTATTGTCTGCATTCAGAAGTCGTAAAGGGTGATCTTGTATGAGATACTCACATGAATGAGTTGCACTTGCAGAGTTCCACCAATATTTCAGGAATTAGATGCAGAACATTTACTGAAGCTGCCCCAAGATATGGTAATTTCAAAAAATTGAGTGGTCAAGATAATAGAGTCATTCAAAAAAATAACAGGAAGGTATTATTGTAGGATTTATGCTTATATTTAGTTTTGAAAACAATGCAATTAAGACCTACAAATGTAGCTCTAATGGTGTTAAGTCAACTACTACAATTTTTGTTACATAGTCATCTTATTTTAGTTTTTAAAAGTAGTAGGAGTTGACGCAGTAAAAGATAGGTATTTCCTGTTGTCACTAATCTTAAGACTAAAAAAATGAGCTGAATTCATAAGTGGTGGTATTCTTATTGTCTACTGCTCTATCCAGATAGAAATTTATACTCAGATATGAAATAGATGAAGCTCAGATCTGGGAAAAAAAAAAGAGCAAAATGTTTTTAATAGAGCAGGCTTGAACCCCCCATAAAGAATAAAATAACCTGCAAGAGTCTTTGAATACTATAAATTACCTGTATTATGAAACAGATGTGAGTGTGCTTGTTGGGATTTTAGGATATAATATTAAAGAAATAAGTGTATATCTACACTTTGATATGGCAGAGAAAATAGAGACACTGGCAAAGAAAAGCTGATATATACTATAATAAATAAGGGACAAAGATAATACCAAAGAAGTGGGAAACAATGATGTTCATAATCCAGGATGGCACTGACCAGGAGTTTCTTCACTTCTTAATCCACAATAGGAGTCCATTGATCTTACACAATGTTATCTGTTAACTTAATTGTTTTTGGCTTAGTGCACAGACGATAGTGTGAGTTAATTTGAGGAACTCTCTATGCCCACTAAAGAAAACACTGATAATTGATTTTCCTAGGTCTTTTGGCCATAAGTATCATTGCACCACAAATATTTTCCCTTGACTAGATTCCCACTGGTTTCTAACTAGTCATCTGTTTTTCCTAAGAACTACCAGCTGAACTTCTGATATTTTTCCTTCTGTATTATAAATATAGCAAATAGAGACTCTTTTGAGCAATCAGTAGGTACTACTTGTGCCTAATTTGAAAAGGGTACATGCACATCAGAAAACTCCTCATTTTTAACATTCATTCAAACCAACCTGAAAGGTTTGTAGCTCAATTTTAAAGTTCATGTACCATTCATGACACAAACTATTAAAAACTATCAATTCCTAATGCAGAAGTGTTTGTTGAAGTGCCTAAACTGGTCTTGATTTGGTGGCAGGTAGATGGCTACATCTAAAAGACTGAACACTGAGTTTTAGAATGTTAATATATTTCCAAAAATTAGTCAGAGTCTCATGAAAAGTCAGTATGGCCTCAGAGGCTCCTGAAGGGGAACGAAGCAGATTTTCAATGTTTTTAGGCACTGAAGAGGCAGATGGACACTCAAGAGATTTTCCAAAAGCAGTCATGTATCTAATTTCCACTGAAATCAATGATTGGTGGTCACAGGCAGGCTGTTTTAAAAATCCTTCTAGGCATATGCCTGTGTCTTTAGTCACTTGTGTTTGGAAATATGAGTCATAACCCTCAGCTACTTGTCTAAATTTTGCTTATGGACCTTATTGAAGCCTTGTGAAAAAGCTATCACTATTAAAAGCTCTGTAAAATAAGAATTGGCATAATGACTTGGCTTCCTCTCTGACGTTAAACATACTAATACGCTTAGTATTAAATCTTCTTATTTCTAGCATAAATATATAAGGCATCAGATGAAAGCTAATAATTTCCCAAGTGAGCTAAAAATAACGAAGGATGAATTTGAATAAATATTCTAAGAGGCATTCTGGAACAGACAGTGGTTAATAAGCACTGTAAAACCTACCTTTCTACAAACCTCATTTGCAAGACGCCAAAGCCTAAACACGGACCACAAAAAATAGAGATAAATATCAAACACGAGAAAAATTCGAGTAATTGTAGGAATTTGGAGACAATGCTTTTTTTTTTTGTTTGTTTGTTTTCTTATCAGGAAAATATAATTATAAAACTTTGAAAATTCTTCAGTGTGTCTTATTTTGAAGTTTCATATATTCGTGACTTAGATCTAGTCTCCACTGAAGAGACCATCTGACAGCACCTAAATATACTGCCATAATTTTAAATACATTGTAATATAAGGAATAAGAAGATATGCAGATTTTATTAAAAATATTAGTTTATGTGGCAACAAAATACATAGGAATATCTGAATTAAACGTATGCTTTAAATATGAGTTGCAACTCAAACAGAAGACCTTAATGAAAGAGCTTAAGACTTTAGGATCCTTTACAGGAGAGAATATTAGCCTTACTTTTGACTACAGGACAATCAGCTTTCCATCACTAAATAACTAAAATCTTTAATACAAAGTTGTGTTCATAGTTATACAGGTTGCATACTTCTTGGCAGAAAGAAAAAGTACTCTAATATTTATTTTGTCTTTACTATGCAATGGGTGGTCTTATGCCCCATTGGCTTCCAAGATCCAAAGACTGCACACAACAAGTATTAATATTTTCCTCATAATCTCCTCTAGAGTGCTCATCATAGAAGTATTTGATTGCAGCACTCAGACAAATATGTTATACCCTACAATTTCCCAGGAAATCATCTGTTTTTCTAAGCATTTATAAGTATTTCTCCCTAGTTATTGCATATCCAACTGGAGATGGCAAGGATTAATTTTTTTAAGTTATTTTAACATTTGTGCTTTTACATTCAAACAGAATACAAACATCAATCTATTTAACCTGGAGATACAGTGAAGTAGTACTTTCCCTTTATACAGGGGAAATTGAAGCAGAAATGAAAAAACAGGTTTTAAAACACACAGCTGCAAGTGTATTGCTTGCTCAAAAGCAGCCTCAGTTACACATCCTATGCTACCTGAGCTAACAAAGATATTTTGCCAAGACAGCTGGAAATAAAAGCAGTGTAACCTTCCTCTCTTGTTCAACTCCACACATCTTTCCAAAGAATCTTTAGCCTCTTTTTCTGCTCTCACTGGAGCAACAAGAATTGCTTCATCCTTGCAAGTTGCAGACATTCCAGAGCAGCTGCTGTGAAGGGCAGCAGCAAAGCCCTGATCACTTCTTGCCAAATGGCTGTTGGTAAAGAGAATAGTATAAAATTTCAAACAATTGAAATCTATTGGACAAGAGATCTGATTTTAGATGAAAAGGTTAAAAACAATTAAGAAAGAACATAAAACCATTCATTTTCCTCTTCAGCTAATGATGGAACTCATGAAAGATCGTACAAAGCCTTACATCTGTTCATAAAAAGTTCATGAAGTTCTGTGATTGTGTAAACACCTCTGAGCTGCATGATAAATCTTCAGCTGGAATAAGTAATTTCCTACATTCAGTAATTACAACATAAATTAGTCTTATACATTCACAGGTAGTCAATTAAAACTACCAACTGGACAAGAATTCATTTCTGAACAACCTAAACAGATAAATGATTTTATTGGCCAAGTCCATCTTAACTATCCTTAATTTGACTTTTTTCAGACAAAGGAACTGATAAGACTATCATTGCTATATTGCAAATATAGATGAAGAACACTTTGATAACGTTTTCATACTGCTATCTACCTGTAGTCTCAGGAGACGGAGAGATATCTCACAAAACTAAGGTCTTATTTGTATACTCAGCAGATATTCTCACTGAAACAACTATAATCACATAAAGTTGTGGCTGAAGCAGGCAGATGAAATCTGAAAGACACATTATTTCTTATTTTGATCCAGTACAAAACTCATCTTTTCTTTGAGCCATCTCCACCTCATTGGTTTGTATTATATTCTCATTCCACACTGAAATCAGTCATAATGCTGTTTTAAAGCACACTGAATTCCTTTTAGACTCATTTAAACTACAGTAATTTCGATGCAGCCAGTGAGAAAGCAAGTAATCCAATGACCCCAAGTTCACTGAGATTGCTGGAAAATAAAAACAAGCATTTGGAAGGCCAGTGCTTCAACACATAAAGAAATATATTGAATACTTCAAAAGATATAAAATTCTTAGAACTGTTGGACAGGCTTCTGTGTGTGAACTTTCCTGTCCAAGTGGCATTGCTAAATATCATGACACCAATCAAAGGGCTGACATCATGTTGTTGTGTAACTCATAACCATAGCAATGTCATATTTAAAAATGCAATATATGTGCATTCAGTGGCTTAAAATTTCAACTGTGTCAGATGTTAAATAAAGTACAAGTCAGGGGATTTATTTTGAAAAATGAACTCTTTATATTTTTTTTTTCATAAGAGGAAAAGCAAATGTAAAGTTTATTAATCTAGTGTTAATACTGAAAGCTTGGATTCAGACAACAGACACAATCAGAACAGGCTTCATCACCGATATAACTCATAGCGATACAATGTGGTAAAAGAGCTAATCCTGATCATTTTAATGGGTGACAATAAGCTTGAGCTTCTGCATTACAAATTGGCCACAATTCATCTAAATGTATGCAGTTGATAAATAGTACTCCCAAATTGCTGAGTCTACCTATCAGTCTAGGTTAACTTAGTTCAGGTTAGCCCTGACAACTATAGGCAATGGAGAAGAGCATGCATCAGGAGCTGGGAAGGTAATGCTCCTCTCCTTCGAAACTAAGCACTCCTCCAAAGAATTTTTAGTCTCTTTCGGCTTTCACTGGAGCAACAGAAATTGCCTCATTCTTGTGAGCTGTAGAACTTCCAGAGCAGCCACTGTGCAAGGCAGCAGCAAAGCACCGACCAGGAATAGTTCTTGCCAAGTGGCTGGTGGTAAACAGAAGCCAGAAATGCCAGGTACTAGTAAAGGGAATGACACGTACCCTTTGCCTCAAGTGACATGTGGTAGTGAGTATCTGGTGTTATCTGTTACCTGTCCTTTCAGAACATCAATATCTTTGAGTGGTAAATCAGGGGCACTTTGTTGGACTGATGGTCCAACTGATGTGATTACAGCACTGTTGTAATGTAGCCATTGCCCTCTTGATGATCCACTGAGGAGACCACCAACATTATTGTCTTTATGATGCATCAATATCTGCAGTAAGGCTTACTACATCTCATAGGCTCTATATTAGTCAATTAGTTTTGAAGTAATGCTTTCACAAGATATTAGTTTATATGCCCTATACAACACTGTCCTCTGGTGTAGACTGAATTACAGTTTCTTTGGTAAAGATAAAATGACCTGAATTTCCCCAGTAACAAATAAGACCACCACCTGATCTTTCAACAACTGACAATTATCACTGCTGCATAAAGTGCACAAGAATTTTGGACACAGATTGCTTTCAGTATCAAACCCAGAGCCACTTGGTTTCTTGATATGTTGCATAAGATACTCTAGTTGCTAACCACTTTCTCGTATGTATCTCAAAATGTGAGATATTGAAATGTGTGAGCCCAGGAGTACACAATTATGGCTAACACAGTCTCTTTCTGTGCAATACGATTCCAGACACAAGGATCCCAGTTGGTGAAAACTCTCACCTTTTGCATTTCAAAGGACAGACCAAGTGCTTTTAGGATGGACAATGGATAAGGAATAAAGCAGCTGGGAGGGCTATGGTTATTTCTAGGTTTGGAACTACCTAGCTTACATAACCCCGTACAAGCCAATTTTATCTGTATTTATCTTTATTTTCACTGTGTGTGAAAATGAGGTAATGATGTATATTCACCTTTTAAATGCTCTTCAAATTCTCTGATTCAGGGAACCATTAAGATCCATACAAAAAAAAATTTTTTTAAGCTCACCTACATATATATACATAAAACCCAACCCCTGAAAAGGTTGAAGTTTTAAAAAAAATGCCACATTGCAATAAGGATGATAAATGATAGGTAACAGTCTACTGGACTTAGGAAGACAGATCAGTAAATACAATAAAAATAGATCTGTTTACATAAGGGATAAAAATTGGCTACCACTTCCAAACTTGAAGTTAATGTCAGGCCATATTACTGCAGAGAATCCCTCAAACCGTTTTTTAAACAATACTATAACAGTTACATAAAATTTAATGGCACGTTAAGTAGAACACCCCAGCAGGCCCTCTGCTTACTGTGAGTATATGGCAGAGTTCATAGGTTACTTGAGACTCATTCTCCAAGCCAAACGAGTCAAACAATAACACTTCTAGGCGCTGAAACACTTTTCCTTGGATTTCAGCACAAGCAGATGTGCAGCTGACTACATGCAGAACAAAAAGAATATTTTGAAAAGAGGATGGCAGCAAAAACATAAGCTCATCTTGCAGCTTATCTGTAATCACCCTTGCCTTTCACCTTGACACTAGCTTTCTAATATTACCCTCTTCATCTGGAGATCAGTGCAAAGCTTCAATAAATCGGAAGCTCGTTTCTTCATGTGTGCTTCAGATTCCTCCACTAAACAAATTGGTGCAGGGTTTCAATCTTCATTTTAGTTTGGGGTGTAAGTTCTGAGTCATCGCCATTTAATTTTCTCCAAGCCTCCAGCTCGTGTTTTCTGTTTTTCTTCCTGGATGTGTCATAACAACTGATTCGTACCACCCCAGTAAAATGGTAAAGCCCAGCAGACATCTGCCAGCAACAAAATACTCTGCTCCCACTCTAATTCCCCACACATTCCACTTTTCACACCACTTTACTCGCATCCTCTCTCAATAAAGTGGTAGAGCCTAGTAAGCAATTTCTTTTAATTCTCCACAACATTCTGCCAATGCTAACACAGAGATGAGGCAATAAATCAAAAAAGTCACCTCGGAGAAGAGCTCACTTGCTCTGCATGCTATTTTCCCAGCCCTGTTTCCGTCAATATTCCAATGAGGTTAAATTCCCTGAAGTCAGTGACTTCCCTGTAGGTAGGGCATCTGTCAGTTCTGGGTCAATACTGTGTTAATGAACTATGAGAGTGTCCTTTTTCAGAATTGCTAAGTAATTTTGATTTGAGAAAAATCAGTTGAGAAAAGTTTTCCTGTTTCAAATTTAACAGAAACTCTGTTCAAAAGTTTCCAGCATTGATAAGGCAGGAAAAAATCCCTTTGCCTGAGCTTTGGGATACCATCATTAATATAAAGGAGTCAATACTCTAGTGTGTTTCTTTTTTAAAATGCCTTTATATATCACAACTGTGTGAAAAAGAAAAGAAGGCAGAAATTAGCAGAAAGAGAAAGGGGTTACAAGCAAAGCAGAAAAAATTCATTTGGAAAGAAGTAAAAATTATGAATCAAAAGAAAACGTAATTTTAGATAGAGAAGCCTTTAAAAGTTGCTAATAAAGCTCTGTATTTGGCAGCTACCTTACCTGAACTAGGACTTTGATTCCTTTGAGGGTGAATCATGTTTGAACCAGGTTTCAAGGACAGTTCTCCTCTCACAAATGCACAGCACATGCAACTGTGTCCAATTTTTCCTAACAGATCTGGGTTGGGCAGTGACTGCACTGCGTTCTAGCAATCGCGTGTCAGTGGATAGCTATATAAGTGTTAATCCTGCAGTCCGGGCTAGCCCAGACTGTGAAGCATCTCTTAAGAAATAACAACAGCAGATCACTGAACCACAAAGTTGCTACATCTTGTTTAACCTCCATCTTGGTAGAGTTCAAAAAAAAGGTTTTTTAAGAGAAACCTCACCTCAGTGTGCAGACGGGGAAATGTCACTATCAGACAGCAGGTTCAGCAATGATAGCGGTAACAAATGATAGCATCCATTCTAAAGAGAGTTGCCAGATGACAGCTTCTTGAAAACATCATAAGGGGTGTATAAAAAGAAAAATGTTTGCTACAGCAGCCCTACACTTTGGAGAACTAAAAAAATACCTATACCTACCTTCACTGATACATATCTCAGAACTGTGGAAATTTTCAAATTTTTAGATGAATTTTCACATGCAGGACAAACGTGCAGATACCTGAGACAGATTCATTTCCTTTCTGCCTACAGAAATTCCACCTTCACATCACAGAAACACAAGGTTTAATCAATAAAACAACCATGCACTTGAGAGGGTAGGGGGTTATATATTAACATAGGCAAAACCATGTGGCTTCTAATCTTATTGTAAAAAATGGCTCAATGGTTTTAGCTGCACAATCTCTCCCATTCCTTTATAAGAAGAAACAAAAAAAAAACTCAAAAACTTGAAATCTGACATTCAGGCAGTTAAGTTTTGGTTGTTATACATAATTTTCAGGCAGAGATTAAAGTTAGAAAGTGTCAGGCAATCTGAAGTTTAGGTATGAACTAATGACAAGTGCCAATGACAGTATATGGTGCCATACAATCATAGTTTATCATATGATCACCAAATTTGTGTTCTGCTACTCAGCTGATGATAGCATTACAGTATATTTAGTGTGCTTTTGCAGAAGTATTTAATTTTTGAACACTTATACGGACTTTGTGCAATGAGACAGAATGAATCGGTCTTTAGGGATTGGGCTGCCCCTCACTGATTCCAGCTTGAGCTATACCAGATGCCATATAGCCCATCCAGCAGAGCTAACTCTTAATCTTTCTCCTCTTACATCCACTAAATATTACTTTATATAACTGCGCCAGAGCACTGAGACAATAATGAATGAATGGTGCATGAAGAACTCTGGAGAGGTTTCAGCAATTTCTGTAAGGAAATGAGTCAAAATGAATCTGAGCAAGATACAGGACATGGTGCAATAATGTCTGGTTTCTTCTGAATAAAGAGAGAGAGAGCAAGTGTCCTACCACTGATATTTTATCTTGAAACAGTATTGTGTCTAATGTAAACATTTACAATGTGAAATAGCAAATTAAGAACGTCTGTTCTATTAGGAAATAAATATAGTACTCGGTAATTACCACCAGCTTCCACACTAAAATGTTAACATGTTTGAATTTTTAAAGACAACATTTCTTATCAGTGTTACAGCACATCATTTCAAAAGACCCTTTAGATACTTGCCAGATGTGATACAGTGGTAGAGGAACACTACATCAGACAGCTCATTTATCCTTAGGTCACCCCACTCTTTTTCCCTCAAAACAGAGAAATTATTTCTGAATTTCATAATGATCTTACAAGATAAACACTGAAAATTAGTAGAGCTAGAAATTACTATATTAAAGGGAGCATTATACTCTTTAATTCTAGTGCTAAGAACATAAGTCCTACTTATCAGTACAATGACGTCATCCTGGAGTAGGAGAAAGGATAATCTTCCTTGTTGCTGCATTATTGAAGAATGGCAAGGAGTTCTGATAAATATACCATTCATCAGGCTCATAAGTTTAATTACAACACATACGAAACAGTCTTTTACATAGGAAGAAACATGTCGTGGATTTTAAAAGCCATATAGTGTTTCCTATATTTATACTACTTTTTTCTCTCTACAATACAGCAACATGTTCCAAGCATTTTTCAATGCTTCCTCTCTGCTCTTTGCCTTCATTCACTCCACCAGCTGTCACTCCAGTGACATTTCCCAAGCTTGAAGCTGACAAAAAGCAGGGTAGGGCTTAAGTGCTTAAGCTGTGGAGATCAGTAGCAATATTTTAAAATGTCAACAAAGTGTTTTAGGAACAACTTCTGATAGCGTTACACATTGTTACTTGAAGGGATGACTGTTTACTACACAAATCCTCACACTGAATATAGCTCAGTTATATTAGAAACTTAAAAGGTTACTGAACTACAGCACACATTATTTTGTTGTTATCTCTTGGATTTCTACAAAATACCTAATTTAAACTAGAAATTAAGAAAGCCTACCTGGTTAATACTAATAAATTTCCAAATAGACAATTAGGGAAACTATTAATAATGCAGAAAAGAGGCCAAAGGAGAAAGTACAGGACAGATATTTGAGAAGTTTCACTCTCCTGAATCCTCTCTATCAATTTATTTTTCAAATTCCAGAACCGTATTTACAGGTCAAAATTATCGGAAATTCTGGTCTAAAAAGGGTGAAGAGGAGTTATCACATGTGAAAGCCTTCTTCGAACAGTTAAGTTTCCTTCTCACTTTCTAGATCTTGTCTCTTATTTCAGACACTGTGTCCAAGACCCAAATACTGACAGGAAAAACTACTGCAACATGCAGAGGGTTTTCTTCAGCTTGTAAAAATGCTGGTCTCACTACTGAAGTTGAATAAACACAACCCCTCCAATAGCAGAAAGACAAGTCAATGTGATTTTTAGTAGCCTTCAAATACCTTACCTGGTAACCATAATTTTAGAAAAAACTCAAGGTAAGATTTCCAGTTTGCCTGCTGTCTTGATTGCAGTGTTGGCCATTCTCATACATACCTATAGACCGAACAGGGAGTGAATCTTAACTTCTCTTCGTTCAGAAATAGTTCCATTCTTCCCACATCATGTGGTAAGAAGAAAGAAAAATACCACAAGCCCCTCTGATACTGCCCATGAGGTGACAATACCATGATGCGCAAAGCAGTGTCCGAGAAGTGAAGAAACAGCAAGTCTTTTACGTCTTGTAATGTAGACATACCCTTACACTGCAATGTGTGACTTACAGGCACTGCCATGCTGCTAACCAAGTGTGAAGGAGCCCTCTAGTGTAAAAAATAAAATGAACCTACCACCCATATTGTGCACAAAATTAATGTAGCAGCACAATGACTGCAGCAGCATTCCAGAAACACATGCTGGTCAGAAGTTGTAATAATTATAAAACCTTATGGATCTCAACACTGAAGGAAAAAAACGGAAGGAGTGTGTGTGTATATGCATATATATGTATATGTATATACACACCATTAAGACAGCTAGTCTTAATGGGTGTTAAGAAATAGTTTAGTTTCAAGACCAATGTGTAAGTGGCCACAAGCCTGGTCTTAATTGAAAAAGTAATCAAAAAACTTGAGAATGATGCAGAAATAAACTGCAGATCTTGTCATCTAAAAGTGCTTAACATTTAAAGGACAAAAAGCCTCTTTTTAGACCCTGTGTACTACAATAAGTTTTATCTATTATGTGCTGATCATTCAAATCTTCTGGAGGTGTAGTCAGTTTGCTCTACAATATAAATACTAGCCAGGATTTCCAGTACTTGGATTCATTTTCTAGTAATACAACTTCACTACAACAGCTCCATCTCTTTGATATGATATAGAAAAATTATATATATATATATATATACACACACACACACACATATGTATATATATATCACTACAGCATGTAATTCATGCAATATTCCCCTAACATATGCACTTGAAGACACATGAAGCCATTGCAGAGGCAGTGTATACCTTCGTGGTACCTGTGGTATTCTATGAAGATGTTGCATAGTAGCTATTGGCAAAAGATGAGAGTCATGCTAGTAGAGAGACACAGACACATAAAGAGGGAAAATGAGAGATTCAGCTCCACACAGGTCAATAATATGCATGTATTTTCTGCATCAAAAGTTTTGGTTTATTCTTTCGGTCACTCAGATTATTTTAGCAAGGATGATGCTTAAATTGATTGTATTTTATCGCCACTAACTCTGAAATTAATATCTGTTAAATTTAGCCAGTCCACAAATAATATTTTTCTGAAATTGAATAAAGAAAACCATATGCAAGAGTTTATTTTTGTGGTTTTAATCTTTAGAGTGATCACAGTTGATTGCATAGCAATTTTATGATGCTGAATGGAAAGTCAAAACAATTATGAAGCTTAAATTGATAATAACTTCTTTAATGACCTGCTGTCTAACTGCTAGAGGGATAAACAAAGAATACCTAGAATGCTGGAATGAGTTTAGGAAATTAATTAGAAAAGTTATGAAGTGATATTAGAGCACAAAAAGTAATGCATGAGAGGCATAAGCAACTGACAAATGAGGAGAGATTGCAAATAATTAAGCAAACTCAAAAGAGATGCAGTTTAGATAATCATTTAGAGGCAAAGAAGAGAAAACTTAGACCCATTTTAAACAAACAAAACTGTGAAAGTGACTTCATTTTATTTCCAGTCAGGATTTTATCCTGGCTGCTGACCTGAAACTTTTCTGAATTTCACAAAAGGGAAAAATGAGTTCTGCAGAATTAGAGTGTCATCCTGGTTATGGCCCTTATGCTGGAAATCTTATGTGAACTGCCACTTTCACTAAACTTGCTGAACTTCTCACTTCCGGACAGACTGTACAGCCTCCTTGGGTTATTCTGGCACCTCCTTTTCTGGCTAGCGAAGAGGAGTTCAAAGGAATGCAAAGTGAAAAACAAGGGGAAAAAAATAATCCAACTTTCCCAAACCACAGAAAACTTTAATTTGGTATACATTTTGACCAGAGGTTTAGTGTGAGCAATGGTCATATTTTGTCCAAAATTCCCTCTTGGTAGAAAGAACTTTAAAAAGATTTGGTACGTAAGGACCAAGAAAGAAATATTGTGCTGCTGGCACCTACATCCACACTCCAGCATATAAACACTAAAAGTGCAGGAGGCTGCAAGTATTATCATAATTATGCAATAGCACTTTTTTAGGACATTTTAGGAGGCAGAAGAAAATTGTATAGATTATTCCATTTTTTAATGACATTTCAATGGCTAGTGACAATGGTATTTTAAATATATTACTAAAAAAACCCAAATTTTTTAACTGTGTATGTGTTATAACTTAAAATGACTCAACCTGCCCCTGACATTTGCCTATTCCTTTAGTAGTATCTAATTAGATAGAAGAAGAAAAACAGAAAAAAAATATTTTCTAGGATTTTGCTGCTTTGGTGGGTTTTTTTTTTGCATAGGAGTATTGTTTTCTAACCCATTTGCTTCAATTTATATATATCAATATCAGATTTAATTGTAGAATGAACTCCCTATGGATATTTATTTGATAATATTTATGATCTGATTAAATGAAATTTTGGGTACCAATAGAGTATGCCTGAACATACTTTTCCTTTGTACAACTTGACTCTTAATTTCACATTTAAATACTGGATTATCAATTTCAAACACAACTAAGTAACTTGTAACTACAGAACTAAACATCTAAGAACTCACAACACAAATATTTGCAAAAAGGCCTTAATACTGTCTATGTCCAAGAATATCTTCAGACACAACTCAGAATCTATGCTTTCAGATGATCAAAAGCTTTCTTCAAAGTCCTCCAGTCTTTGAGATTTATTAGCATTTAAAGGAACAGAGATTGAACGATAGATGTGGAAAGCTTAAGGATTAAAAATGGCTATTTCTAACAACCAATACAGGAATAAAAGAGATTCTTCGGAAATGTACTTCACGGGAATTATGAGGTTCTACTTTCTCATTTTCTGTGATACCATATAAGCCCTCCACTGGCCAAATATGCTTAAAACAATTATTTTTTCTTCTCCACAAGACCTTTTCCTCCCCCAACCCCCGCCCCCCCCAATAACCATCATTGCTCCTGAGGAGTAAGAGGTTCAACCTGATGCAGTGGATGTCATGATGTGCAAAAATTAGCCAAATGTTGGAATGTCTGGAGGAACTTCTTATGTTTCGGCTAACTGGATTCCCTTGCTGTGGATGCAGAAAGCTGTGGCTCAAAAGACGCCAGTGAGTATGAGGAATTTAAAAGCCAGGTCAACTTCAACCTTGCTGCAGCCCTTTTAAAGTTTATAGTATTTCTCCATGCTCCACAGAACAAACCCAGAAAAATAGAAGGACAGCAAGATTGCCAATTAGAAAAGTCATTGGAGAACATCTTTAGCTGATGTGGAGGTTTCAAACATTAATCAACTATAAACAAGTTGAAAAGGAAATGGTAAAAGAAAGGAATAATTTTGGTTATCTAGAAACTTCTCTTCAAATGGAAATGAACTTTCAAAAACTTTCAACTTTCTTGAAAAGTCCATTAGGACTTAGAACTGAGAACTTAAAAAATTCTACCCAGAAGCTGTGACTGAAGGGGTCATTGGCATCACTGTAAAATAAGGTTTAATTCCTATTTGCCTCATAAATCAATTTTACTGATTATAACCACTTCCATTTTCAACAGCCCTACATAAAATGTCATTTTAGTATTTAAGATGCTATACAGGGACCAACTTCTCCCTGCACTATACCACTGTTCCATTACAATAATCCCTGTATGTCTTCAGTAATAACAAGGTGAGCTGGATGGTCAAGGAGAACAAGAGTAGTCTCATTTATTGTTCACCCCTGACTTCTTTTTATACTTTATACTCCTGTCAGTAGAACAGATTGTCTCAGCTCATCTCGTGGCATCAAATCACTAAAGAATGGGCTACAACTGGCAGAAAAGCAGTGTGAGGCCAATCGAGCATAAGAGTATATTTTAGTTAGTTTTAGTTCTTTCTTCTTTAGTTTGTTTCCAGACACATCTCACTATCCTTTTCTCATCCCAGTTACTTGATCCTCACTCCCTAATGACAGTGTACTACACTGGCAAGTTTCACTTTTTTTATGTTGTTAGACAGGTTTAACAGGAGACTCGTGACCTCAAAGGAATGTTTCATTTCAAGATTACATTTTTACATGCCTACTGATAAATGAAGACAGGTATATGGTTAAAGCATTGCTCTGGTGCTTATGTTAATGTAGGTTCAGTTCCTGGCACTGTCATAGACTTCTCTGAGAATAAGTGATATGTAGCTTCTGTAAATATTACTCAAAGTAAGTACTATCTTTCTCTGCATAGAACTCTCTTAATTTAGGATAAAGTACTGTTCAGCATCAGTGAAGTTAAGGAATCTCTTTTAGTCTTTCAGGCTTGGTTTCTTTTTTGAATGTAGTGGTTAATTTGTCCTCTTTTTGAATGTAGTTTTTAATTTGTCCTTGCTAATCAGGAATCTGGTACATCAATCTTCACAAGTAAAAGTAACACAATATGCCAAAAGAAGACTAAAAAAAAAAAAAAAGGAGTTGTCAGGAAAATTCACATTTAAAATTATAGGCATAAGAAAAATACATGCTAGACTTTATTGTCATCTTACCATAACTAATTTGTACATAAAGGTACACTAAGTGAAAGTCTAAACAAGATTCAGACAATACAGCACAGCTGAATCTTCTTTGCTCCTGATGTTCAGTTACTGCATCATTGTATGATGTTGGATGCTTCTTGCTGACAAGGCCCTGGCAGTGATATCAGATCTTATTAAACAGAACTTATAGGTCTAGAGTTTAGACCACATTCAAGTAAATTCACTAAAGTTAACTGCACTAGACAAATATAAAACTAGGATAAGTGAGAAGTAAGCCAGGCTTCTCCTTTCTTTTCCTTCTGTCATACTTGTTTCTATTAAGGGAATGAAAATTGTCTACCTCCACAGCATACAAGATGACAGTGGCCTGCTCTCAACTGCTTACCCTTCTGTAAGTTCTACTGCTGCATAGATAAAAATAAAAATTGCACAGCGAATGCCAACAGGTGCATTCCTGGATAGCACAAAAGATATTAGACAGGAGTTAGTTAATACACAGCTATTCAAACCTCCTGCTTCTAACCAGATGGTGATAGCAAAATGCAGGAAAAAGGGTGCCGTGTTTGCCATTTATTTGCTTTCATTTCTCAGAATACAGCTGAGAAAGAGTGCCTACAGAGACAGAAATCTTGCTTATACACTGCAAAGCAATGTATTGCTTGTTATGAGGTCAGTGGCACTAACTCTGACCTAAGTCGCAGTCATTCTGTTTCACATTGCGCATCATAGAATCATAGAATTTTAGAATATCCTGAGTTGGAAGCATCCATCAAGTCCAACCCCAGACTCCACTAAGGGCCATACAATTCAGAACATGTGACTAAGTGCATTGTCCAGATGCTTCAGTTCGGTTATTTGAACCTGAGACGTAACTACAAAGTATAGGAAGATACTAAACTACAGGCCAGTAAAAACCACCTGTGTGTATGTCAGTGCTACAAACAAGAGTAGACTGAAACACAAGTCTGCCTGGCCAAGCAATGAGTTCAAAGGCATTTGTACCAGGCATACTGATATGCAACGAATAACTAGGACATGCAGTATAATCAATTCTGACTGGAATCTGCCTTTGGTGCCAATGCACCAAACATTTAAATTATTAAAAAACATGCAAGTAAAGTGTCTCCCCCAGGGATTTACAAGTGTTGTCAAGTACAATACTTGATACATAATACATCAGTGCACACCTACTCTAGGTGGTCCTTCTCTGACAGGGGGTTTAGAGTAGATGATCTTTCAAGGTCTCTCTCCTAACATTGATTCTCTAATTCTGTGATCAGTACTCTTTTGTTCTGACCTCCTCCAAGGAATCACATCACATCCATTCCCTGCAAATCTCTCCAGATACCACAAAGATAGTATTTGCTCATTGACCTATAAGGTTGGCAGACAAAGCAAGTAACTGATGCAAAGCCCGCTAAGGGCAAGGGAAGTCTTTCCATTTACTTTAATAGACCTTGGGTCAGGTTGTATATAAATATCTTCTGGCACCTTATTCATCAAGATATAATCCTGACTGCACTAAAAGATTTCCCTGTGACTTCAGTGATGCTGGGATTTCATTCAATTATAGTTTTTGCATTGTTATTCATTAGGTAATCTAAATAAAATGGATTTGTACATTGGCTATGAAATAAGAAGTGTATGAGAGCTCCTTTCATGATTGATCACCCTTCCACCACACACAAGGGTAATCGGTAATTAACTATTGTGAGAGGATATACAAGAGGAGAGAATGAATTCCCAGTATGCATGGATGGCTGTATTACTGTAGTCCTTGATGCACTACAGTGGGCAATATTCAAACATAACAATGACCTACTGGTTTCTAATTATCTTTTCCTAAACCCTGATAAACCTGGCCATTCTTGCAATAGAGAATTTCTTTCCAGCAAAGCATTTCCCTTGCCAAAGTATATATTTTTTGGCAGCATCTGACACTTTCCAGCTCTGGAATCTGATATAGGCTTGTAAATTGTGCTAGGTTGGCAAGGTTTTCACCCTTCAGAGCACTGAATTGGTGCAAAATAATACATTATATTGTTTCCCACTCCTTAGGCTACTTTTTTTTTCTTCAAAGGAATTCTTAACTCTTAAATTTCAATTTTGTATACCAGTGCAATACTCACAAAACTATAGGCTAATCTCTTCACAGGTTGCAACTGGTTTGAGAACTACTGTGTGGAGCATAATGCATTTATTACACGCTTAGGCTTAATGGCCTCCAAATCAGCCATTCCATAAAAAGCACTGAGTACTGTGCAGCTATATGTGACAGGAAATTGTTACAACTGCTGTATTTCAGAACTAGGTTTAGGGAAAGAATATTTTTTTTCAATTAAATACACAGTGCAGAAAAAAATATGCTTCTGAAACAGAAATTTGGGGGGTGGGGAATCAGTTTCTTCAACTGTGTGGCAGACTAAATAAACAGACATACAGGTTAAAAATTAAGACACCTTTTGGAATAAATCTACATTTGCCATCTGACTTTAAAGAAGTGAACTAGTTGTTTTACTCTCCATTTGAAACATCAAAGAGTTTTTATTTTTTTTTCATAAGGTGCAGCTTAATCTTAACTATTCATGCAAAACACTGTGAAGTCTTCATAGATTTCTTATGGATCAGTACTAACTGAGCACCTATGTCTTACTCTCCTAGAATTTCAGAGCAACAAGCAAACATCTTCTTGCCTTAGACTCAGTAATTAATGCAACCCAGTATTCCACAAAGCAGTAGCTCTAGTGCAATATCTCAATATTAACAAATGCATATGCTTTCATAAAGATTTTACTTGTGCATACTGATAGGGCTTATCCTCTATTCTCATGCATATTAAATTAGACTTCAGAGCTAGATCACTCATTCATTGAGCATTTATAAATGCTAATATATGCTCATTTTGATGAATACAAACAAAAATCAGTCTAAGCATAATTATTTTTTGGCACTAACAAAACATTGAAGGAAAATGGAAGCTAAATATTAAATATCGTAGCTTCAAACTGCATGGAACTTATTTACATGAAAATTAGATTGCCTACTTTGCAACATTTAAACCTTGAGGTATTTTTGTTGAGGGACTTTACAACAGTTCACAAGATTTGTTGTTTGTTTGTTTATTTGTTTGTTTGCTTCAACAGTTCACAAAAGTATCAAAATACTGGCATTTCCTGCTGATTGAATATTGACTCATAATTTTCCAAATACAGATTAGGAATTCCAGAGTGCCCTCAAGAAGTATTACCAATATAACATTAAACCATTTGTCAAAAACCAGAAGGAGATGAAAAGTGATATCAACAATCTCCTATTTTCCATAAGCATGCATTTATAATGCAAAAATAGACAACATGCATAGCCTGATACACAGAATGTAGCTGAAGATGTTCATAATTGAACAGCTAACTGGCTGATATGATTTTGAGTACAATATGTGTCATTATATTTAATTGTTAAAATGTAAATAAAAGAGAATGGTACTCTAGTACCGACATACATTTTGTGACTAAAGGCAAATCACTTTCAATTCATTACTTAGAAGTTGTGCATATACTCCAAGATGAGATCAAGTATCTTTAATTGTAGTTGGTGGAAAGACACGGGCTCTTTCAGAGGACAATTAATTTCATCATTAACAAAGCATTCAAAACAGGAATAAGTCACAGACATACCTGCTTGTTGGCTTGACTATCTCAAACTAGATCCCTAATTTGGAGATCATAAAGCTAAATAGCATGAATCTCAAACTCCGCACCCCTTGTCTTCTGTGCCACCATAAGGCACATAGTTCATGCAACTCAAAAATAATCCAACCACCAGCTCTCAGTCAGTATCTAGGGTAGGGATGTGTTTGATTACTACATTGTAATATGGCACCACAGACTCTCAACCTTGTTCAGGCCTCAGAAAAATTCTTACTGACCTACTACCTTATAGTATGCCAACATACATACACATGATGTACACAGGATAAAAGAAAAAAAAATCAAAGTCTTTTCATCACACTTCTCTGGAGGTTCCCTCATAGTGGTACCTCAAAAGTGCCATCAGTGCCTCAAAACTGTATAATTTATACTGCCCTTCTGTTTTGACAGAAAAATTTCGAGTTTCTCCATAGAAGATTACAGTACACTAATAGGTCAATGCCCTTTCACATTACTTTAAAAGCTGCAGTTACAGCTGAAGATTGATCCTAATAATAGGTTAGGAATAAGTTTACTCTTTTTCAGATTGATATCTTTCTGAATTGCAGCCTAAATGTCATTCTCAGGTTATGCTGCTGGGCTAATAAAAAGACACTGTGTACAGCAAATATCAAGAACGTCTTAAATCCTCCAGGACACGTTACTCTAGTTCTTCCTATATTAGCTTTGCATTTATCCTGGGCTATTTCTCATGTAATTTCTTAAACTACAACAGTAAATTATAATCCATCACAGAGAGATAGTTTGATAACCAAAATTCTTATTGTCCACCTACACTGTTGCTTCTCAAAGTAGAAACGATCAGTAGAAAAGAACCAATGGCAGCAAAAGTGAGATAATTTCAAGGGAAGGGAGGGGATAGACCAAAGACATCATGCATGAACAAGCCCTACCAAATTACTCCACTGACTTTGCATTATTCAAAGGGAAGTGCTGTTAGTACAGAAGCCAGCTGTTTAGCTGATCGAAATCTGTACCTTGGCCAGCTTACAGGGGACTTCAGAACAGTGCGACTAGACTTCGTATCTGCTTGTCGGCGCATGGAAAGACGCATTCACATATTTGGTAGAGTAGATTAAACGAGAGCCAAAAATTCTATTAAGTGAACTTTGACCTACACGATATGAAACCTTTTTTAAGCTAGCAACTGACAGAAAAGGAGAGAAAACTCCAAGGAAATCAGCATACGTCAGCAAAATGGCATGCCTAGGACTGTTATATGTCCACAGACAGCACTTCAAAGGTCAAGTAAATACAAAGAACTTTTTGATGACAGCTAGAAGGCAGTTCTGAGATTGTGTGAGGAAGATGAGAAAGAACTATATGAACTATAAGAACTTTCATTTTCATATGAATTTTAAGTATTGTTTAGGTCCTTCGAAAACACTGTGAAATCTTATTATAATAAAAAAAATACCATTTGACTTCACAATACTAATGGCATCTTTTTATGAAGGATGAGCTTTTAGTGTGCCATGTAATACTTGAATATTTAAGTCTAAGCAAAGGCCGTTTCATTGCTGAACA
>VXBZ01005397.1:242388-287366 GCA_013399135.1 Heliornis fulica
ATATATAATAAATATATAATATATTATATATATAATATATTTAAATATAAACAATTCTGTGTAAGTACAGCATCAACAGACATGATATAGAAAGAACTATGAATTTTTAAAAGAGACGAAAGATTGAAAGTAAAAGTTAAAAAGAATCACCTCCCACCAACCAATACATCTTTCGCTTTAACATGACAAACTATTAACCACATTAAACAAGAAAATTATGTGATCTTTCAGACTTTACATTTCATTTGACTATTTCCTTTCTAACACCTTCATATAACAAAAAATGCCACTGTCAGTCATTAGTTCTTCTTATCTCTTTCTGATCAAAACATAACACTGAGAAAAATAATACCACGATAAGTGTTCTACAAAGTACATAATTGGCTTTCGTAGTGAACAAGGACATATTTTTCTAATGGATTTTAAAGACATTTATGGTCTTGATGAACCTTATAGGTCCCTTCCAACTCAGTATATTCTATGATTCTGTGATCTCTTCAATCAAGTTCTGTTAACTCATGGAAGTTCCTGACCAACATATTTTATCTTGTGGATTCTAGATTTTGTCACCTAAAGGTAACATTATCTACCTATCATGAACATCCCAAGGATCTAACATTTGTAAGATTCTTAGAAGTGCAAAATAATCCCGGAATCTAATGGATCTGTAGATTTTTTTTAAAAAATAATTTTCTTCTCCAGGTAGATAGGTCACAATAAGCCAGATGAAGCAACAACAAAAAAAGAGAACTGTCCATCCTTATTTTTACTATTAACAGTATTCATGGAATCAGCCAAACCTCCTATGACTGCTAACTGCTCTGCAGTACCATTTAAAGGAAAAGTCTTGAACAGAAATTTTTAGAGTGGTTTTTCTTTTGAAAAATTCACAGTCTGAGGAAATAAAGTAAGCTTCAGTAATCAACTATTTGTTCCTGAAGTTCATCTGCATCTATCAGGTATACCGATATCTATCAGGACATGTACAGTGGCATACCCAAGAACAGAATTTGCCTTTCCATGTTTTAAGTGACAGTGAAACAAAATGTGCAACAGTTTTGGGTATTCTGCACGGTAATGACACTCCACATTTTAAATGTTTAAGGTAAATTTTGCTAAATTTTAAAAGTGTTATCACAACCTGAATAGCAGACTTCAGAAAAAACTCCAGGGAAATGCTTGTACTTTATATTATAAGCCAGTAAGTAAAAAAAGCCTGGGAACCCACCCCCCACTCCCCCAAACTCTGCGTCTTAATATTTATAATGCTTTCCAATGATACACAGAAAACAACACGCACACACAGACAAATCAAAATATTACTGTAATCTTCTCCTGTCTTGCCATTTAGTCTTGTGAAACAAATAACATAGCAAGCAACGTACAGTATAGAGGCCCCCAGTGGGCTGCAATATACTAAGTAAGCATGTTTTTCTTTTTGTTTAATGTACAGTTCCTGGAAAATATGACATTTAAAACACTACTCTCTGGATTTACAAAGCTCATAGGGATAGTTACATCTTAGCTGACCATATTGCTAGCTAAAATGTTAGACTTACGTTACCACTTGAGGTCTTTCCATTTATGGATGCACTAAGGTCTCAAGGGTTTTCATCAACGGATGTATGTTTTAATCACAGAGAATTGCAAAATGCAGTGCTGTCTTCAAACTGACAACCATCTATGATTTTCCTAGAATTTGCTGTATAAGCATTGGAGATATAAGTTCCCAAAGAAAAATTGAATTTTTATCTTTTTTTGATACCTTTTCTCTAGCTTTAGCAATTTCTTAAACTATAAACTCCTGTCAAGCTTCATATAACAGATTTTTGGTTTCAGACATAAAACTGCAGTGGGAAAAAATAAAGGCAGAAAAAAATTGGTAGAGCTGGCTGAATTGAGTTAATTTTTTGGATCTTGGTGCAATTTTCTTCCTTTTTTTTTTCCAAATTTTTAGGGTTCTTAACCAACATGGAACATTCTGTAAATGCTGAATTTAATGCTGAAAATTTCAAACCAAAACATTTTATCTTTTCAGAATTTTCTCTATTACACCACAATTTTACCATACCTTAAAACCAGGTGAAGTAAGTAAAAACCACTGATAACTGTTTCTTTATTTCTCTTGGTCACAAAAGGACTGCACATCCATTTGGGTTGCATACAAGGAAGCCCAGGAAATAATGGAGTAACTGTAAATTCTGCATAGTATAACATAGATATATTTATTAAAAAAATCATAAATCACTGGGGGGGAGGGGGGAAGAAAGAAAACATTCAAGAGTTCTACAAAATGAAAATGTCACCGTTTACTGGAGTTTAGTGAAAAATGCAAAACATCTGCCAGTCAAAGTTTCTACAGATGCCCAGTACAAACACAACACATAGGAAAGACCATGCCGTGTCAGTCCAATTTCCTAAATTGCGCTAAGCTACAGAATATAAAATCTTCTGCTTTTATCTCAGCCATCTTCCTGCATTTGCTATATTTCAATTATGACTTTGTTACCTTATTTCCTGCTTCCCACTGTTTTTTGAGCTTGCAGATTTTACAACATGTGTAGTGTTTAATTCCCCTTTGGAACACTGTCTTCATATAGTGTATCTTTTTCCATTAGAAAATACAACACAGTCACGATCAATGATCTTTAAACACCAGCTACCTCAGCTCAACAATCAGTTTTCATCCAAAAGCTAAAGGTCTAATACTAGAATCATAGAATGTGTTAGGTTGGAAGGGACCTTTAAAGTCCACCTAGTCCAACACCCCTGCAGTAAGCAGGGACATCTTCATTGCCAGTGCCCCATCAAGCCTGACCTTGAATATCTCCAGGGATGGGACCTCTACCACCTCTCTGGGCAACCTGTTCCAGTGATCTATTATTCTCAGATTGAAGAACTTTTTCCTAATATCGAACCTAAATCCACACTTTTCTAGTTTAAATCCATTACCCCTCGGCCTATTGCAACATGCCCTTGACAACAGTTCTTCCCCATCTTTCTTATAGGCACCCTTTCCTTTGCAAGGCTTCTAAATGCGAGTCCTGCCTCTCCAGTTTCCATGCCAAAAGAGTTCAACAAATAATAAATTTTTCTAAGAAGATATAATAATGCTCAAATACTTAAATAGCAATCATCTATGGAAATACATCAAAGCCAACCCTTTCCAGGGATATCTTTCAAAGCTGTATGTGAGAGCAGGGGCTTAGAACAGATGCACATGATCTGCCTCTACAAGTGTAATTGGTGAGGTCATTCAGTTAAAATAAAGCAATTTAATGTGACTGCTGCTGAGATCTTTGCATTTTCTTTCTAACATAAAACCTTTCCATTTGTATTTTGAATAGGTAAGCCTACAGGGTATGGATCCAGCAGTAGACGCTTACACCACAAGGGAATAGTGGATGAATGCTGCTTCCAGAGTTGTGACCTGAGGAGGCTGGAGATGTATTGTGCTCCAATAAAGTCACCTAAATCTGCACGGTCTGTACGTGCTCAGCGCCACACTGATATGCCAAAAGCACAAAAGGTAGGCCAGGTTGGGAAAAAATAAAAGGGAAAAAAAAAAACCAAAATCCCTACATACTTCAGGGAGGGAAAATTCTGACAGGGCTGGTAACATAGTGAACAACTGATGTGTTCTGCCTACAAGGGACACTGCAATACAGAGGGGGTTTGGAAAATCGTGTCCACAGCAAAGTATGAAACTGTGCGTTCTATCTCATCTCTTGGAACACTGAACAAAAATGGGGTTGCTCATCTATCAGTTGTAATGTTTTATCCTGCTTTTTGGTAGTAAATGACAAGTACTGACATCATCCACCTAAGACTTTTTCAAAAGAGAAACTAAACATTGAATAGTTAATTGATTTATCCAGAACCTCCACACTCATCCTTCCTTGACAGGAAGAGGTAGAGGAAGTGATCAAGTGGGAAAACACAGCTCTGCTGCTATTGGTTTTACATGTAAATGTACAAATGTTTTTTTTCTGTCCTCATTACTTTGACCTCTTTTTAATGATCAGAACTATTAACTGGATAGCCCCACAATCATTACATACTTCATTTTAACTATTTAATGTTTAATATATATATTCTCCAAGCACTTCAAATATTCATTGCTATTACTTGTATAGTTGCAGAGCTCATAGTATCCAGATTTTTGTTTCTGTCATGCTTGATATACTGTACATATATGTAGTTAAATCTCATCTCTCCTTGACAGAGCCTATAGATCAGAAAACCATTCTTAGACTAGGATACCATTAAGCTCTCTCCTGTTTGAGTTCTGAACATCTGTTCTACATGTTATCTGTCATCTGCTGTAAGCCTCCAGTGATATATTTTATTCCTGTTGACCCTGTGTGCCCTACACATATGTTGGTCCCACTCCTTCAGTTATCTGAAAATATGCTCTTGTAAGAAATTAACTTCATGAAGTTCTGAGATTTTTCTAGGAAGTCAGGAAACTGGCAGTATATACTAATTTCTTTAATGTCACCTTTATGGAAGGAACAACTGTAACCATTCCAGCATCCATTTCTTTTCCATGAGTAAATCCATAGTATGGAATCCTTCCACCTCTTTCTCAAAAGTTTTCAACCTTTTAAAGCAGCAGCTGTATGATTCTTCCTGGGAAGTAGCTCTCAAAGGGCACACATGACCACAAGTGAAGTCTTCTTCAGGCAGAGTTCAACTGAAGATAAGACAGTCAGACTGTGGTTTATTCCTATCTGTTGATGGGTAAAACATTCTGTAACTTCAAGTAAAAAGAGATAAGATACATGCCAGCTCTCAGACGGATCTCCACTCCACTTTCCCTGGAAGGAATGATGACATCCTTTAGGCAGCTGTCCCCTTCCTATTTGAAATGATAGGCAGGAAAACACTTTTCTTACAAAATAGGAAGGAACGGAAGAAAGGTCTTGCAACTTTCTGCAGCACCAGGAGAGGCAGTGGCCAAGCAGGGATAGTGGAAAAATTAACAAAATAGAGCATATAGCAGTGGAGAGAACCTAGTATCCAGGAAACTAAAAGGAGGAAAAAAATAATCAAGTGAAAAGGACAATAAAAGGACAATGAGCAGCAGAGAAAAAGAAATTGGAGTAAATTGGATCCAAGAGGCTGACAAGATGAAAAATTCTGAAGACCTGAATGACTGTGGCACATCACACAGAAAAGATAGGGGTTTGAGACAAGGGACTCCCTTTAAGGGAAAGGTATGTGGAAAGGAGGAGAGGTGAGCAGAGGCAATAATATAAATGTTTCTTGATGGGAAATTGGTGATAAAATAATAGAAATATTATGGGAAAAACAAACTGAAATTTTCATTAATACCCATAGATAGAGAAAATAATACGGAGGAAACAAAAATACAGAAGGAGTAGGAGAAACTGTTATTCAGATGAAAGGAAAATGCAGAGAAGGGAAGAGAAACAGTATTTATTAAGAAAATCTCTATGTGAAAAAGCTCTGGTACACACTCTCATATCATTATTTTTTCTTTCTTTTTTCTTTCTGCAGTCAATTGTACATGCCTCCATTAAGAAAAACAATACTGTTCATGCTTTCTTCTTTGGATAGGCTCTCCCAATATGAATGCATTTAATTAATTCACAGTATTGATATGTCACTGATTTCAACTTGAAAGTTAATTATACTAAAGTAAAATTATTTTTCAGCTGAGCAATTTTATCTGCTTTTCAATATTTTCCTTTCTTAATATTATGTTTTATATATATATACATATAAAATGAATACATATATGTACAATAACACATAACCTCAACATTTTCTAGAATAAAATCTTCTATATTTTCTTCTTTAGATACAAGAATTAAGATAGGATTAAATGGAATATATAAGATGCTGTACAGTTACTCTCATATTTCATACACAATCAGTCTCTTATGCCTTTCATACATCTAACAGTTTATATTTGGTATCTTTTCGTAACCTTTTCAATAGACAAATCTAGGAATTGGGTTTGGATTTAAGTGATTTTTTAAGAGGTCTGATTTCCCAATTTCTTGATCCTATCATTCCTCCTATGCACAATTTGGTAGAATAACTTAGTTCAATGAAGCAGGGCTGGTCAACTGCATAATAAATATCCATTCTAAAACTCTACCTCAAGTGCAGTTTGTTATGTATATGAACAGAGATTATCAAAGGGGACACAATTATATATCAGCATTTCTAAACCCAAGAAAGATGTCCTTGAGTTTTTAACAGAGAACAGGTGTGAAACCAAAGCACATTACAGGTCAAGACTTTTTTTAACCTAAACTGAGAGAATACTTGTTGACATTGCCTTCAGATTAAAATCTTATTTAATGAGCAAATAAATCAGCTAGTAAGATAAGAGTAAGGAACAGGGAGAAACTTCCAGTATTTGTGCTGGAAAGCAAAGTAATGTTTTCTCCTATTTTACACTAAGTTTATACTTAGAGTTTTAAAATGCTAAACAGGAACAAGAAGGGGAATTAAAGTTCTGTCTTCAGTGTACTCAGTTCTGTGTAGCTTCTCCTTCATTTGTTTCTTATTCTTCTGAGAAAGAATAATAAAAATTTAGTCCATTCACCCTTAAGTAAATTAATTTTTAAGAGCAATTTGGAAAAAGTACTCAATAGAAGTGCATTCAAGCAAAGACAATGATGGATCTACTTCCACGCCAGCTGTCTACATGAGAGGAGACTGCAACCTCTTTGAATGAAACAGTGTCACAGAACTAGTGTCACAAAGTCCTTATCAATTTAAGGCTACAAGGTACTTTGGAATTTATTACCTGAATGTGAACACTGGAAAGGCTGATTCTAAAATCCAGTAAATATGGAAAAAGGAAAGCAAAAAAAACATTGTGCCACCTTGCACCCTGAGCAAAGGGACCAAAGAGGTGTACATCTTGATATAATTTTGCTCTTCTTCATAATTGTAGTCCTTCTTGTGGAAAATACAGAGAAAGTTATATATAAATCAAAGTACCGATCAGTAGATTCTCTTGAAAAAACTTTTCAGAATTTATCCAATATTCAAAATTTAAATAAATACAATGTGGAACCAAGCAAGAATATTTTCATATTTTTAGTTCAAGAAAATGTCAAAAAAGTATTACAGTACTTCTTATTAATCTTCTTAAGATTGCCAGATTCTTCTGTAATTGGCTTAGTATCAACAACCAGATACATTTACTGGTCAAAGTATTCAGTGTCACTAATCATAGAATCACAGAATGATTAGAGTTGGAAGGGACTACCAGAGGTCAAATAGTCCAACCCCCATGCAAGAAGCAGGGACACCCCCAACTAGATCAGGTTGCTCAGGGCCTCATCCAACCTGACCTTGAACGTCTCCAGGGATGGGGCATCCACCATTAATTAATTTCCACCAGAAATTAATCCTAATTTCTGTTATGGCCATGACACATTATCAAGACAAAGAGGGAGCTTTTAGGTGGAACAGATAGAAGAACTTGGTCACTTCACTTCAAAAAATTATTTTCCTCCATTGCCTATTTTCCAGCCATGTTATTATGTTATTGATCACAGTGTTCACACAACTAAAAAGCTTCCGAAGAGTCCCCAGAGAGTTTGTAGCTAAGATATCATGTCTGTTGCTACAAACATTACACTTTCCATTTATAGAATCATCTAATTACTTGGGTTAGAAGAGACCTTTAGGAACAAGTCCAACCACAGCCTCACCCTTCCTAGTTCACCTCTAGACCATGATCGCTAATAGAGCTAGAGATCATTTAATGCCAACATGAGGTTTGTATGTCCATCCCAATAGGATGCTGCCACGGGTTTCCCAGTACCCTTTCATCTTAGTTAAGTTGCATTTCCTATCACTGAGGCGGTTGCTATCCTTACGTTAACACTGCCTAAACTCCAAAGATCTATGCTTAAGGTGATAGGATAGGAGTCTATGCTTCTCTGTTCATGAATTGACTTCGGCATGGTTGACATTTTGTCAGCTCAGAGGACCCGACATTAAAGTTTTATTTCTTTCAAAGAATTGAGAAATAAGGCAAGCTTTTACAAACACAGGTCTGAGAACCTAATTCAGGTATTCAAATTTTTTCCCCAATGGTCTCAACATTTCTTACTTGAAAAAAAGTGTTATGTGTATGTCAGCATTTCCTGAGATACATTACTACTGCCACCACTGGTAACACTTCTTCATGGTTATTCATCAAAATACTGACTCAAGAGAAGGAACTGTTTTAAAAGTAACCTGCCATCTTCCCTCAATTTCAAAGCTAGCCTATGCACTATGACAACTCTTTTTCCATCTACATGTCAGTATTAAAATCTATAACTGAAACATTAGTATTTTCTTAGTTATTAGCTTAGTATTTTCTTTATTAAAGCCATTTTAAAATCAAACAACAGTAGTGGGGGAAAAATAATTTGGAAATTCTATAGCTGAATTTCAATTTACTATGAAAGTCGCTGCAATGCGAAAAGGCGGTTGTTTCATAATAAGGCTCTCACTATCCTCATAGTGTGCAGCCTTTAAGAATTTTGCAAGTAAAATATAGCATACAACTTCCTTATATGCTAGTAAACTCACTTCAAAGAGGAGAGCCTAGGGGCAGCATTGACAAGGATATTTTGTTTTGTTGCCATGAGAAAAAAAAAAACAACAATGGGGCAGATGAGTTAAAATATTCCTGGGGTTTTGGTTCATTGTTAATAATATAAGCACCTGTAGTGTAAGACAGGATCTTGACCATTGGCACAGTTGTGGGAAGTGCTGCAATGATGATTTTAGTGAAAATGAGTGAAAATTGAAGGGTATGCCCAGAGTGAATGCTTCAGGGTAAAAAATAAGGTGCAACTTCAAGAAAACTAAGAAGCGGTAGTTTTGGAAAAGCTGGAAGAGAAATGATCAATAAAACAGCAAAAATTATTAAAAATATTTAACAGCAGAGTTCTTTTGACATTTTTGTTTCCATATCTGATCCGTGCCAATGAAGATATTCTATAGTGATATTAGCAATATTTGATGACGACAAGCCAGTATCCTGCTAAAGTAAACACAGATATAGTGACTAGATGATTAATCTCTACTTCCTCCTTTAGTATTTGCATTTCTGACTAAAATATCTAGAATGGCAGATTCTTAACAATGATGTTTCTTCATTATGAATATTTTGCAATTTGGCTTGTCAGTGATGAAAAATCCTAGGTTGTCTCAATGTTGTTACTTGTCGGTGGTAAAATTAATTTAACAATTACTAGTACTGCTTGGGGCTTTATTATATTCTGAAAATAATCATAGAATCATAGAATTTTAAGGCTGGAAATGACCCCTAAGATCATCTGGTCCAACCATTAACCCACCGCCACCAAGTCTACCCTTAGACCATATCCTCAAGTTCAGCTAATATCCATTCAGAACTCAGTCCAAACCCAATGAAAATTAGTAGATTCTATGTAAGCTCAAATTGTGTGATCCTTTGCCAGCTTCCAATTTATTTTATTTTAATAGATACTGGAGGCAAACAGAAAGGTTATATATAAAATAGTTTTTTACATAGAAAATAATTTTTAGAAAAAAATTTATCTACTGTAACATACCAAATCAGCTTTCTTTTTCTTTCTGAACATCAGAAAAGAAGGCCAAAATTTATCAGAATTTAGAGATTATATATATGTATATTAAAAAAATTGGTTTATATAGCAGATAATGCAGTGATAGAGCTGCATACACATGCCTCCACTGTCTCATGGAAGTTTTTTTATTTTTGACTTTTCTTAAGACAACAGACGTGATTTCAGTAAATTAAGAAATTTTACTTCTGATGAGGATTATGAGGTTATGGAGTAAGTCAACAATTCTTCCTCTAGTCTGGTACAGAATGTGCAAAGACTTGGGCCCAACTATTACTTACAAGCATGGCAAATAAGGTCATCAAACTGAAGATATATGACACACCCATTGCTGCTGCTGGAAACTGTCCTGTGCATGGAATGACTGTGAACCAAGGGTATTATTCATTCCAAAGCTGTCTTGATTTGCCTGGCACATCATCCTGCCTGTTTTTAAAAGTACAAATTATTTGGCTGCAGCCCCTGCAGTGAACCCACAGTTTTTATCCTCCTAAATGCTTTATCCAACAAAAGGTGTACACATCTAGTATGCCATTTATGCTAAATATAGGTAAGAGTACCACTCAGCAGTTATTGAAAGCCTCTTACCACCAGTTATTAAAGCCCAGGAGGGTCCATAAAACCTGCAGTTACAATGCCAAAATTTGCTGACCCCTACACATCTTGCTTTTGAAAGAAAAAGTCCTTCCTCTGAAAGAAAGAAAATCTTTGGTACCTACTATATGCCTAAACTGATCCAGGTTTCAGTATGCAGATGTTTCCTCTGCCAAAATCAACAATAACAGCAATCAAAATGTTTATACCTAGTGTGCAGAGGTCTTGTATAGTTATGTTCCATATGTACTGGCAGAAGGGCTCTAACAATTCCAGCGGCCAGAATAACTGTTTTGCCACTAATATGTTTTGTTACAGTGTATTGAAACCTATCTGGAATAATTCTTTTTTTTCCACACCTTCAGGAAGTGCATTTGAAGAATACGAGTAGAGGGAACACAGGAAACAGAAACTACAGAATGTAAGAACATGCCATCCACAAGAACGAAGAATGAATGTGCCATCTGCAGGATACTTTGCTGTAAATAAATTATTTGTTAAACATTGGAAGACTTTGAAAAAAAAAACCCAAACCAAACCAACCCTATGGTTTAATAACCTTGATGCAATCTCAAACAATGGGCATTCTCCCAGTGAACAATGCAACTAAACATTCCACTATTAAGTCTTTAGAGGACAGAACATTTTAACCAGCCCAGAGCTAAAAATTTCTGTGGTTAATATATTACTGTTTCTTAACCTGTTTTAAATGTCCTGCACAAAAATCTCTTAAAGTCCTGTGCCCCTCAAAAGCCTACAAATTTATGGGCCTTTGATGGATCCAATTGCACTAAATTAACCTATGAACACTGGCTGCTGGAGTCATTCATCAGCCTTGTCTAAGTGGTGGTTTTTTTATTTGCACTTCTATACAAGCAACAGGCTGTTTGTTTTACAGTGTCTGATAACATTGTTTGTCTACCCCTTCATATTTGCACAGTTTGACATTCCCAGTAACAGCAGCAGTAAGGTAACATATACAGTTTTAAACATCCATTAATTCCATCTGTGGCATTTTGACAGAATATGGGTTACAGATGCATTTGTTTTAAGACAGTTTTATTTTTCCTTCTCTTGCAAAGATGCAGTTTATTGCAATTTGTGAGACAAAAGATTTTTAAAAGCAGTTAAAGCATACATAGGCCTCAAGCCATTAATGATTCTTCCAGGTAATTATTTTGCAACAATATAGGTAACTTCTTTCTTCCTCCATATAATGCAGTATGTAAAATTTAGCATATCAATAATACACATATATCAAACAGTATGTAAAAATCTGTTTTATAGTACAACGGTGCTATTTTATAGTTTGTTACATGAAAGGGTCTGGCCAAAATGGTAATAGGTAAAAGCAAATATGGAAAGATCAAGCCAAGACTGAATAACAAAAGAGTTTTCAAAATATTTGGTTTAAATGAACTAAAATGGCTTTAGATCCCGATATGGAAATAACTTCCCATACTCAAAAGAAAATTCAGATACTTGTTTCCTTTTAGATCTTTGAATGGTGGTGGTTTCACTTACAGTTATGTGGAACACAAATTCACAGATACCTAGGTCCAGAGAAGAAAATTTGAGAAACTTCCCTCAAATGACTTCAAAGTTTAGCCCATTCCACCTAAATCTTTCTGAAATATCACCATGCTCCTCAAATGTAACAGAGGGCTGCTCAAGATCTCTGCCATTTTAATTCTTCCCAACTAACCAACTAAATTGATTTTAATTAGGCTGCTGCATCTCTCTAAGTCAGAAAAGCTAAGACAATCACCAAACTACATCTTAGAAAGAATCCTCTAGAAGAGATGAACCGTAATGTCCTCCAAACCGCTACTTACAATAACCTTTCATGCACCCTTGTGGGAGGCACATTTCCGAATGATCTCTGACATGTAACCTCAACAGGTTCTGCACTGATGCTACCTTGAATAACCCTGTGCTCTACGCTCCACTCTTGTAAACCAACTCAGTGCTAGATGCAGTGAAGGGGGATAGGCAACCAAGACCATCCCATGGAGTGCAAGAAACTGCTCTGTAGAAGAAGAGAAGGCAGGGGAGAACTCACTGTTCCACCTTGTCCAGACCATGGTTCCGCTCGACGTCTTCCCCCTCTCAGCCTGTACACGTTATGCTCAGACAAGGGATGACATATCCCTTGGTCAGCCCTGAGGAGAGCAGGGTTAATACTGTAGGAAGGGAGCAATTAGGGAGGTGTTAGATTAGATCTGTAAAGGAAACACCTCTTTTTAAAGGCTAAATCTGCCTTACTTTCTGCTACATACATGGGAGTAGGTGACTGAACTATTGATTAAAATACAAGAATCTCTGCAGACTGTATATTGTACAGCTCCTCAGTAGTTTCTTGTGAAACAGAGAGGAAAGGTAGGTCTCAAAAGCCTAACAAGTTATTATAGTTCCTTTTTTATTCCCTCAGAAAATTTGGGTTTCCTATTTTTTCCAAGGAAAGTGCGATGTACTCCCATGCAATCCTTTAAGCCCCCTGCTTTCTGTGAGATGCATGTTCCTATGCACAATAGGCTGCCATCGCAATGTAAAAGCAGAACAGAAAATGAATAAAAGGAATATGCCACAGCTGTCACTGACTGAGATAGTTATGTTGAAAAAGTACAGAGAAACAGAAGGGGAAACTAACTTAATTACCACCGATTCAACAAACAGAGGGATCAATTCTGATATCTGTCACAGCCCTTACAGGCCTACTTTGTTGGTGGATGAGGAGAGGAAAGCATTTTGATTTCAGTGGCTGAAATGTATCCTAAGAACAAGCCTTTATTTTGATGTCAGAGATATAATATATATTTCATGTCCAATGATTCTTTCTGTCCCTTACCTCCTCTGAAGTTCTAAGGAGAGGAGGGAGGAAAGGTGTGAGTAAAAAAAAAAAAGAAAGCAAATTGCAGATCCCTGTGGTGAAAAGTTTCTTTGTAGATAACATTTTACTGATGCACTGTTAACATAACTGAATAACCATACATCATTGTGCTATTTAATTCAAATTTTGGTCTTATCTTGGGATTTACGCACTCACATTCATGCTATCATATTTCTTCTGTTGAGAAATCATAATTAGAAAACGTCACTCACAGTCTCTAACACCAGAACTTGACAACTGCCTAAACAAATTAGAACAACTCTTGAAAGAAACTGCAATAAATCTGAAAAGCCACAAACTTCAAAGGAAATACTTTGCTTTACTAGAGAATAAATAGTATCACAAAATGGAGAGAAGCTCCACCACTGGCAGAGGTGAGAAATGCACGGATGGGAAATGCATACTTTCATAAGAAATCTCCAGTCATATGGCAGTGAGCACGTGATATACCAGTCAGTATGAAAGACAAAGGGTTGCATTATCTTAATAATCTCAATAAATCCGCTACTTAAAGAAGTTGAAGCATGAGCCAAAACATCTCCCTCCCAAAAGTACAAAGTAGTCTGACTTGAAATATTTCTAATTAGAGAAATTGAAGAGTTCAGCTGGATTTTCAAATAGCACTCCAGATATTTAGGAACAGGGCTTCCACTGGATGCTATGGATTCTTATAAATCACCTAAGTGGTAAAGCAAATCCCACTCCCCAATCCTTCCATATCATGTAAATCACATGACAGAAGTCACATATCTTTGCATTCTAAGATAGACATAGAACTCCAATTATTGTACAAAATGTCACTGAAGTGCAGACATAAAAAAGTTAATTAAGCCTCATTATTTTCAGTTAGTTCAAAAAGGGCTGAAGATCTAAACCCACTGAAGTTAATACATCTACCTTTTGTTAAGGTAGCAAAATTTGAGCCTCATCTCCACAGTAACCAGACTTAATCATGAAAAGTTTAAAAGAAAAATGAATTAATTTGATATTCTGCTCAAAATTTAATTTATAAAACTACACTTAGATTTGTATGAGAGACTTGTGTGCGACCCACTTGTACCATTCAGTTCAAGAGAGAAAAGAAAATAATGGGATATTGCATTCAGTCCTCCAAACACATCAAAGTAGAATCCATGGCCCAAGACAGATTACAGTGTCAATTGCCTTTTTTTAGATTAAAGAGTAAACAAGTGGTAGGGTTGCCTTACAGAAGTAAATTCCATACACAGCCAGTAGCTGTGTTTGGTTGTCCCCTAAGCCTGTTGTTGACTTATTGTCAATGGTTAAAGTAGATTAATGAAGACTCAAGGCCAAATGCTGTGTCTTCCTGGCTCTACATTTTAACAACTGAGTGCATGACAAGACAATTTCAGAGAAATGTATGCATATTTACTTTACCTGTTATCAATTTGGCCAATAATGCCAAAGTGGTGCTATTGTTTTGTTTAAGAAAGTACTTGACTAAAATATAGAAGAAAGCATAAATATTTTTTTAATGTATGAAAATTACAATTATATAGGTATGGTTATTAAAATAGAACTACAACTAGCCAGAACTTTTCAACTTTTTGTCACTTGTCAACAGAAAGAAATTTTAAATCATTGGAGATGGGGCAGGAATAGAGTCAAAATGCCACAAAAATTCAGAGATTTGAAATGCAATTCTGAATCTTTACTCCAATTCAGAAATAGAGATGAAGAAAAGCATTTAAAGTCAGGGAACAATGGAAATGACTGAAATCCTGTTCAGATTAATGAGTCCTATATCATACCAAAGAATTTTAATCCACAATCTAGCCTGAAATCAGCCTAGAATTTGGTTTAAAGTCAGTGGCATGATATGATCAAGACTTTCATTAAACATGCTTTTATTTTTACCTAATAATCTTTTTGCTCATGCCATACCCTGCAAAAGTCAAGATTCTTTAAAAAATAGCACAAAAATGCATCTGAATTTAACAAGGAATGAAAAACTATATATTCCTAATATGAAATTGATGCTATTTTAAATTCTCACCAGTCTGAAGTTGTGAGGAAAAGTTGAAATGTATGGCTAACAGTCTGTGATTTTTTTTTTTTTTAAACTTTATGTGGTCACTATGAACATCCTAATGTGCACAATTTCACATTTCATTGTTTTGTTTTTAAATAATGGTAAGTTAAGCCCAAATAGAGATTCTTGGAACCTATAGGCTAGATAGAATACTTTGGTTCTGATGAAGGTATAATCAATATATTTAAAATGTTTTATTTTTAGTCTGAAAATGAATAGTAATAATTTATTTGGGGACTCAATCTATACTGGTCCATCTTATAAGGATACTGTTCAGTGCAAACAAGTCTTCCAAATGCCAAACTTCTTCTCAAAATGAACATTCATCCCTTCCTCCCCCTTCCCCCAGCAAACCCAGTTAAAGCACTAATGCAGTATAAGTTTTTTGCTTGTCTGTTTTGTTGGGGGCTCTTTTATTTTGATTCCTTTGCTTTGATTTGGGGGACAGGGGTAAGGAGGAGGAGATAAGGCTTTCAAGTGATAAAGATATTTTTTCATCTTGGGTACAATCCACAAAAAAATAAAGAATTTGCATTGATGAGATTATTTATTATCCAGTTCATGTGTGGAAGAAGAATTAAGTAAAGAAGCTAGATTAAAGTTGTCTCAAAAGAAGGAAAAAGTTATCAACAAAAACATTTTTGCTCATGCTAATTCTACTTTATACATTTTTTTTCTCACAACCTTGGAACTTTCTAGTGGACTGTAACTGTGCAAACACACAGGATCTGATATGTATAAATGTTCTTTTATTTCTCTACATGAACAATGTTGTGGGAATATCTGAAACTTGATTACATATAGTACAGTATAGACATATCGATCTAGCAGAGAACAAACCAAGAAGGACCTCCCTGATGCTTACATTAGGAAATCTTATACTAGTTTCATAAAGTGTGTGTGTATGTATATATAGATATATACATATATAGGCACATGTATGTATAGGTCTATATATATATATATAATGTTATAATGTGTGCATGTGTGTGCATGTGTATATTATGCTTTTTCCTCTCAAGTAAAATTTGATCATCTTGCTTTTTACACACTATTTCTCATGGATTACGTTCAATAATTCAATTGAAATCTAATTTTAGAAGAACATTGTATAATATGGGTGTCACAAGTTAGATCCTATCTTTGTTTTTCTTTTTTAAACCCTGGCCTGATTTTTAAATCAAATCAAATTTGCTGCATCAGGCAAATCTATTTGAAATTATTCAAAATTTTTCTTGCATTCTTCTCCAGATAAGTGAGGTTTGTTTGGTTTTGGTTTTGGTTTTTTAATGTAAGCATCCTTTCAAAGTAAGAATTATGGGTAAGATAAACAGAGAAGAATGAAAATTTCTGTCATTTAATAATACCACCTCAAATATTCATTTTCAATTAGACCTTTTTTGTAAGAATAAATCATGCCTCTATATAGAACCCTTAACTATTTCAGAAGTGGAAAAGACTTAGCACTGCGAATTCCTATATCCTGAATTATTTATAATAACTTTTGATTTCTCTTTATTCTTCAGCAAGTTATTATTTTGCCAGCTTGGCTCAAAAAAGTCATATAAAGCATCAACATGATACTTCTGCTGCTAAACATTCTTTCCCACAAATATTTAACATACGTACACCCATCTACAATATTTATATATTCACACTTGCTTGAAGTTCTTAAGAAATGGCAAAAGTAACGTTGGGAGAATTTTTTTTCCACATTTCAAAGGTATGAACCATTTTTCAACTAAATAAAAAGCATTCAGTCTTACTTACATTCAATTGGTAGCATCATTTCATTCCTCTAAAACAAGAACTAAGTATCTGCAGAACAAAAGGATTCTAACCTGATAAATAGGAGCATGCTTCACACACTCACGCTAAAGAGGTTTAACCAGATAACTGTATTTACAACTGATTTTGTAGTGAAATATATAAATTTTAAAATTTTAAAATCAAATGAATGTCCCACTCTTCTTAGTTTACTGGCATTTACCTGGTTTATGGTATGAAAAAGTCCACTGTAACAGTGATCAAAGAGAAAGGATCCAAGACCCATACACTAAAGTGTTATTAGTGAAAGAGGTACAATGTCCTTGGTTTTGGTATAGAGATGAGTTCTATTTTATGTTTTGCTTTTAGATTGGAATTTCAAATTAAAAGTGATATAAATGCTACATAAGAACTAGAATAATTTTTGTTATTTCCACATAGAGATAGGTTTGAATGTAATAAAGCACAAGCATTTTACACTGCATGACACAGTACCTAACTCTTACTTTTTCATTGTTACCATTTCTAAGGAATTAGTTCAACTGAACTCTATAGAAATCCAATGCAAGACAAAAAAAAAAACAATTGCCAAAAGCATATCATGGTAACAGTTGCCCGAATAAATTGTCTCATCAAATGTGAGTTATAAAAATGCTCTGCTGAAAGCATACTGGTAGTTTGTAATGTTCTGAAATGCTTCACCTGTGGTCTGATACTTCACCTTGCTTTTACCAAAATGTGATGAGTCTGACAGTTTCTTAATCCTTGGAGTCTTTGAGTTGAATATTGAATCTGTTTACCAAGCCTCAGGATTTTAGGAAACAAAGTAGAAGAAGCAGCACCCTCTGCTGCTGGTAATCAAATCATACATGAGCTTTCTCTCCTCCCAAATTATCTTCAAAGCCATTCAGAAGTGCTAAATGAAGAGATCAATAGCACTTGGTTTTCAGGAGGACACCCTTTCCAACAGGAAAATTAGCTGTCCTCCCTTTCTGCACTGTTGGACTTCAACTGGTATCCTAAGACTGGGGTTTCCATGACAAAAGCATGAATGTGGATACATGAAATTCTGATTTCACTACTGAATAATGCTACTAGTAACATTTCAAGTCATTATAACCAAACAGCGACAAGTGTTAAATGTTCATTCACTAAAAACAATTTAAACTCTCTATTAAAGTTCTAACTGGATTTATTCTTTCTTTTTTATTTTCTTGTGCTTACTCATCGTACAATGTCACTACTTGATGACAAATAATATTTCATACTGTGTATGTAACATCATTGTGTTGCAGAATCCCCCAAATACCTCAACAATGTCTTTGTTGCGCTATTCTCCCCACTTAGCACTTATAAGCTTTTCTAGTAACAAACAATAAATCAAAAAATGGAGCTCTTAATATGTACAAATATAAAAAAAAATCAAGATTTTTTGCTAGTTTGCAGTTTATCTAATGCCATCTTGACCATTCTCTTCCCCTCTCTCTATGAGCTGTCTAGAACAGTAGACTTTGCTCCATAAATAATAGTGTATTCATGCTTTTAAAGGCTTTTATATGCATTTATGGTAGGTAAAGGTTGGAAGAGGTAGTTGACTGATTTTCACTTTTATCTACTTTGATTTCAGTAAAGGGCTTTGTCACTCTGTATACATAAAGGCTAATGCACCCTTTGGTTTGTAGAATGTACTGAAATGTTTGCAACCCTCTTGGTATCAGGTCCAAAATGTGAAGAATTACTGTTAAGAGGGTATCTTTCTAATGTATTTGTATGTATAGTTTACACCTCTGTGAGGTCTAATAAAGGATTATGGTTAATAAAAAATGTGTTGAAAATTCCTCATCCATATAGATTTTGCACTAATTTGCATTATTCCTTTTTCTTCCCTGGCATATACATCTCAGTCCTCAGAATACACCAAAATCAGGATATACCTTAACAAGGATGAGCAGGTTTCCCTCCTGTGATAGATCTGTACATGGAAATACAGCTGATGACTCAAAAGCCTTGAAAAAATGAAATGCCAACAGAAGGAATTATGGAACCTATAGATAAAATTAATAGTAATGAATAACCAGGATCAAACTTTATTCACCCACAGATTAAAATATCTGAACTCTGTTATACAGTCACTCAGAAGCTCCTTGGTATGGAAGAAATAGGTGGTAGCTGCTGTATCCTGGTTCTTTCAAATATATCCAAGTCCAGGTTGGATGGGACCCTGGGCAACCTTGTCTAGATCCAGGCCTCGAGGTTGGTGGCCCTGCCGGTGGCAGGGGGTTGGAACTCAATGATCCTTGGGGTTCCTTCCAACCCAGGCCATTCTGTGTGATTCTGTGATTCTGTGATATGTACAGAGCTACAAACCACTATGCCTTATATCACTTTAATTCTTCTCAAGAAAAGAATCTGTGGGTAGATGAAAAAAATATTATATGATAAATACAGTATCTTCTCAGAAAAGAAAGATAGTTGTTAACTTATGAAGTTAAGCAGAAATCTGCTGTGATTTCTTTGGAGGAAAGGATGAGCATGTAGTCAAGGAAGATCAGGGTGATCTTGGATTTTGAAAATTCTTGTAAATTAAGTCCCTCATCCAAAGTTCTTAAAAATACTAAACTGTAATGGAATGAGAGAAAAGTTTTTCATCTATGCACACCACTGATTAAAAAGCAGAAAAGATAAATCAGGAGGGGCCCCATATGTGGAATCCTGCTGCAATCTGTGGTAGCACCCATGCTGAAGAAGGGATGAACTGTAAAAACACGAGCTGAATGAGCTAAAGAAGGTATGAAGAGTAAAAACACTATCAGGTAGATCAGCCATGATTATGCCTTGGTAGATATATGCTGATTGCTCCCTTTTGCCATCTTGTCTTTAACAAGACCTTGGAAACAGGTTCCAGGGAGAATTTTTTTCTATGACTTTCTAGGTACTAAGGCCAACTCCTACCTCCACACATCTCGGCCCTCTCGAAGGAGTGCCATGCCTGTCTTTTTTCAGTTGATGCTTAATATGCAGGGAACAGCCTCACAACAACACCACATAGATCCCTCATCACCCTCGTATGTATTCCATGTGGTCCCAAGAATGTGTATATCTCCACTTGTTTTAAGAGCTCCATGATTCATCTTCTGTTGTTGCAGGCAATGCTTCACACTGCCAATGAAGTCATGGTTCTGGAAGGCCTGAGGACAAACCTTACCACTACAAATGCAAACAGACATGAAAAAAGCCTCTGACCCAGGAAGTCCCCAAACTGTAAATCAGTGGAGGTCAGGAAGTTTTCACTACATGTTGTCTTGTTCTAATTTTTCCCTAGATACTGCTTTTGGCTACAGTGCAAAACTGTTTCCTGGCCTGGTTTCCCCATCTTAACTTTGCTCTGACTTCTCGTATTTTTATCCTGCTGGCTTTGTAGCGGTTCTGGACATTCCACTACTTCTAGATATAGCAACATGACCAAGGAACATTTAAAAAATCCACCTATTTGTAATCTTATTCACAATAATTAAAGTTTTTTAATCATATGTATTGTGCACATTACTACAATTTTTCAATCTTGTGTAAACAACTTGTTAATAAATACAGCTGTATAGTAAACTATGTGAACAAAATCTAAATAAGAACTCTTCACAAGGATTAAGGAAATTTCTAAGAAAATACTAATAGTTCAGAAAAAAAAAATCAAAACTTTAGTGGTCAACTCCCTTCTTTGATCGTTCACTTCCTCAGATGCCAATAATTTCATTTATACAACCTTTTGATCGAAGAGTTGCTGCAGATTAACCTGGATATTGGCATACTAGGAAACTATTCTATTTATTACCCTAACTTTGAACTAGGTTTGGATCACAGCTAAAGACAAAAATCCTTCAAAAAATGTATTGTTACTTGAAGGCCTGGCCAGGACTTCTGTTCCAGAAGTCCTTTTTTTACTAGGACTTCTGGAATCCTAGTAGAAAAAGAACTCGCAACAGCAGCTGTTAAATATTTCATGGAAGAAATTATCATTTTATTAGTGACATTGTGTGCAGAAACCTAAACTGATTTTTCTTTGTTTTTTTTTTTTACTTCAGCAACTTCAATCAGCTATGTGTAGTTTCATCTTGTAATTTCATATTGGTTTACACTTGGTTAAAACCACCTTTATTTACACATTACTGCCCTAATTTTGGCTTATGGTCTTACATTTTTGCTTACTATACCTCTTGTATATACTTTTTAGATAAAGTTGATTAGTGGTGATTCTAAGCCAATCTTTCATCTCTCTGAAAAAGTTACCTCTGAGAAGTATGTTTTACCAACTGAGAGGGTGATAGAGCAAGGAACATTCCTAACAGTTTGCACAAGTTGCACTACACATTGGCTGTACACAGATTTTCTGCTGGCTTACGTAAAGTCACTTGTCATCTCTATCCTTTGAGAACCAAAACATTGAGAAGAAATTGTACAGAACAGGAAGAAAAGTGTTAGTCAAACTGAGATAAAGCAAAGATTAGAGCAGGATTTCCAGGGTTGCCACTGGGTTGGTTTTGTTTGTTTGGGGATTGCTTGGATTTAACCTTTAATACAACAACCATTTCAGCTAAAATGCACTGCCTTTGGACCAGACTCCAACCCTCCAGGGCTCAGCTTCTCAGCATGAGCTTTCTCCGCTAAGTAGCATTTTCACTCTTCTTGTTTGCTTTTTCCTTCTGTTCCATATATCACCTATACTTATGCATGGTGACCCAGTGCAGTAGGAGAAGAAGCAAATGCTGCCCAAGTCCTTCCAACAAAAATGTCTGTTAAGTCTACTGATTTGGGCATGATGTCAAGAAGCAAGAATTAAAGGTTTGCATGACATCAAGTTAAAAATGGGATCAAATTAGATCCCCCACTGATTCTACACATACTGTAATTAGCTTGCAATTTAAAACAAAAACCCACCAAAACCAACTAAAAAATGCCAACGCCCCCTCCCCAAAACAACAATAAAAATCCCCCAACAAACAATCAAACAAAAAATAACAATGCCAGTACTACACTATTAAGCATGTCCTCAGCCTTCCAATGACATCAAAACCATCGAAGACTTAAAAGCTATACAGTATGGATTCCAGATTCCAGTGGGACTTACAGAAGAGGGTATTTTAATTCTTGAAGTAGAACAGCTCTGGGCACACAACACACTACATGACTATAATCACTTTAAGATCTTTTAGGCTTAAATGCAGAAAGAGCAGGGAAAATTGGTTATTTCCATCATTAACAGGCCACAAAAAAGGTTCTAAATTTTTTTGCGTTTTGGTATAGGCATTGGTATTTCAGGTATGACTTTCCTTAATTCTTTCAAACAGTTTAAGTTTCTTCCCCATCCAGTATTTGTATTCTAGTTCAAATTACAGAATCACAGAATATCAGGATTTGGAAGGGACCATGAAAGGTCATGTAGTCCAACGCCCCTGCCTGAGCAGGATCATCTAGATTAGATCACACAGGAATGTGCCCAGATTGGTCTTGAAGAATCAGTTTGCTACCTGTGTTGGGATTCATATGGATTTTATTGAAACTACTTGACAGCAGAATCTGTACCAGAGTCTACATTCACAATGCAACAGAGATTGAGGTCTTCATTTCACATTCTTCAAATCCCAGCTTTTCTGAAAATACATTACATCATTGCCCTTTCTGCAGATTCATATGTAAATTGTTTTTTTGTCTATTGCCAGTACTTCCCAGCTTCAAATATTTTTTCATCAGTAAATTTCTTGGTAATTTAACATGCTGAACATAATCCCATCCTTCATTAAGCACATCACATTGTTTTAGTAATCAATACATAAGCAATTGTCTTCAGACAAAATACATGAATTAGCCTTTTCTGCAAATACAGCTTACTGTGAAAAATATTTAGTGTTCTGTCTAAACAGCCTTTAAATTTTTAACTTAGTTCAAATACTGCATATTCTCTGCTATGCCAGCCAGAGAAACAGCACCTGTTGATATTAAGATATTTCTGTGATTCTTTCTCTTCTTAATTTCATTTTTTGCTCTCTATATTACAGTGTCCATACTGCCTGCAGTCACAAAATCAAGATAACTTAATAGCTGAACTTGCAGCATGGTAACCCTGTCACTATGGAAAGAACTTCTGCAGCATCTCACAAACTTAAATCTCACATTCAAATGGGGACATTTCTCTGCTTTTCTGGTTAGCCACTGACATCTATGGTTTTCCTTTTTATCAGTTTGAAGCTTGTATTTCTATATCCTGAACAATGTCAATGGCCAGCAAGTCTAGCTCTGAAATACTGCTGAAATCTTCAGGATGAGGTCAACTCACTTTTTAACCATTCTATTCTGTAATATACTGGAACTTTCGTGGGCACTAAATAAAGGAAATTTCTAGTTGGCATGATTTGTCTTTAAGCCTTTTTGGTTTTCCAAATCCTTTTAACAAGAGAATGGACAGCTTCTTTAAAATTACTTGCCTGAAATCCCAGTGTAGTAATAGAATTACATAGATATGCCACCCAAGCCTTTGGCCAAGATTCTGTAAGGTACTTGAATCAATACATAAATATGTAAAATAAGTTGGGCTCATTTAAAATCTTTCTCACTAATAAAAGTGTGTGGTAGTTTGACCCTGCCTAGAGGCCGGGCTCCCACCAGAGTCACTCCATCATTCCCCTCTTAGCTGGACAGGGAAGAAAATATATATTGAGAGGCTTTAGAGTCAAGATAAGGACAGGGAGAGATCATTCTGCAATTAGTGTCACAGGCAAAACAGACTCAACACAGAAGAGAGGAAAGAAAACTATTTATTACACTACACACACAGAGAACCAGAGTAAGATAATGAGAAGTACAAACAGCTCTTAAAACACCACCCCCCCACCCCTCCCTTCTCTGCACACTTCACTTTATTCATGATTTCTCCTACCCAGGATGGCCCAGGAAGAAAAGGGAGGAAAATAGGGAATGGCGGCTTCAGTCATCAGTCAGTTCCTCATGATTTGTTCTCCTTCTTGGAGAACATATTTCTCACACTCGTTCCCTGTGCCAACATGGGGTCCCACCCATGGGAGACAGTCCTCCGTGAACTTCTCCAATGTGAGTCCTCTCCCACGGGGCCTCAGCTCTCCAACAACTGCCCCAGCATGGGTCACTTCTATAAACTCATAAAATGTCTCCAGGTTTCTCAGTCCCAGACTGCTGGCCTCAGCCTAGTCCCACACAGAGTCACAAGCACCCCCAGCAAACCTGCTCCAGCGTGGGTCTCCATCTCTCTCTCTCCCTCTTATGTCTCCATGGGCTGCAGGTGCTGCCAGGGGCTTGCTCCAATGTAGGTCACAGATTCTTCCATATTTCTCCATCTGCTCCATAGTGGGCTCCTGCCCAACCCAAGTGCCTCTCCACAAGTTGCAGGTGCTGTCCCTTCATTCTCCAAGGGCTGCGGGGGGACACACACTTCACCATAGTATTCTCCATGGGCTGCAGGGAATCCTCTCAGCGCCTCGTCCTCCTTCCCCTTCCCTGACCTTGGTGTCTGCAAAGTTTCTTACATCTTCTCACTCCATTCTCTGGTGGCAAAATGTGGCTGTTTGCATTTTTCTCTCTCTACAATATGATTCCCAGAGGCGCTGTGACCAGCACTGATTGGCCTGGCCGGCCTTGTCAGCTATGGAGTTTGCGAATTTGGCCTTAGGAACCCAGCTGGGATTTGTTTGTCGGACCCCTAAGAATATTCTAGCCACTTTTTAAAGAAGCCACATTGCAAACCCTCCACAAGTAATATTATTAAAATCATTATAATTGTGATATAATTAAAATAATTATAATTCTATGTCCATAAGTATTTTAAATGTAATGTAAGCATTTCAATATAGATGTAATATTATTATTTTTTTTACCTTTTGCTACTTCAACAGCAAGCTATGCAATGAGTTTGAGAGTTTTTTCCCTTTCACTAGATTTTCTTTTTACTTCTTTCACTGACATTTTTCAAAATTATTTAATTAGAGGTGTGTTTAACTTCATGTTATTTAAGTATTTTAAATTACTGTATGCCTTTCAAATAAATAACAACATAAAAAATTAAGGCTTCCTATATTTCATATGTTTCTGATTCTGTCAGAGTCCAAATCCCTTGATTTTATTTTGCTCTGATAGTTACATTTTTTATATATGTTGTCTTCTCTGTTCCTTTACTTCTTCCTTCTTTCTATTCCTTTATCCAATGCTAAACCCCATCAAATTCAAATATCCTTTCTCTGAATTTTGAAAGAGGATTCTCATAGACTAAGGTTCTTCACTGCCTCACAATAAGACAGACTCTTCATTTCCTTATGCTCTCTGGTTTTCTTTATGCAGCTGGATCTTTGCTTTCAAGGTAACACTGTTTATTAAGGAGCTGTCACCTGCATTTATTGAAGTTAGCTTCCTAGAATGAATCTAGGAATTCAGCTAAGATAATATATCCAAGGTAAGATTACTCTATAAAATCATTTAAAATTCCATCTGAAATAATTTTTCCAATATATCAACAAATTATTACTTCAGAAAATATAATTTATTACATGTCTTTTTCTAAAACTATACTCTGGCATACGTTGAGCATTTACCAGTATTGTAAACACCTTCTTTCTCCGTTTCTTTTTCAGCTGTCATTTCATACATGCACAAGTTTCTTTGTACAAAACATATCAGTGCTAAACATTCTGTCTCCATCCCTCATGTTCCAGTAATTACACATCCAGATAATCTCCAGGAGTGTTTTCCTGCTATCTGGCTTCTGTGTGAGACTAAGGCTAGACCACGATGAAAAATCTCTGTCTTCCCCTTTGCAGTGCTCACTATTTCTTCTACCTTCCCAGCAGTAGATAAGCTCAGTAATTTATTTGCTTAAAGCTGAAAATTTCCAAAGAATATTACAAAAAGTCCCTCATTATGGCTCTCACATCCTCAAATGTGGGAATGCTCCCCCAGCATCTTTTTATTTCTTCCTTACATGTGTTTTTAAGCTCTTTCAAGTACTAGAAAAGTATGCAGTACAAACTTGGGTAGATGAGGGATTTTACAGCTGCACAAGAAGTTGGCTTAGTATGCAATGTAAAATTTACAGGTTCATAAATCTATCAAGGCAAACAAAGGACTAAACAAATGCAATTTTTATTTGGAATGTCTCTTCCATTCTAAAAAGTCCTGTTCAATATTAGACTTAACCCCAATACACAATAATTTATAATAATAGTGGATTCTTTCCTATATGTCTTGCCCCCTTACACAGAAATATTTATTACTGGCCGTATTATAGATACAGTTACAAATACTACTCCTCAGAAAAAGAATAATTCTGCTAAATTTTAACCTCATATGTTTCAGGAAATTGAAAAGCCAAATGCAAAACTCTAAAAGTTGAAACACAGCAGTAATTATATAATACGCTAGGATGAAGACCCCTCTATAAATCTCGGTTTAGAAATGTGTCAGGTGGTGCCTCAGATCGCTGGAACCTGAACACATTATCAAGGTAGTATGCAATATAATTTGAAAATAACATAAAAAATTGACAGTAACTAGTACAGACAATTATGTTATGAGATCATGAATGAATAATTCTTTCTACTTATGGAACATCTCGTGGTGTTTTTCAGAAGAAAATGAAGCCGAATTATCTTCATTTTGCATCAGACAAAAGTGAAAGACCTAATTCTAGCTGAATTGCAAAAAAATACTCAGCTAGTCCACAATAGAACCAAAAGCAGCACTCAAAAATTCCAATTTTTATATTCCACATTAAAAAAAAATCTTGCTATAGATATTCTATTATTCTAATTTCGAAATATCTAAATTTGGAAAATATAGCATGAAGTGTAGGATAGATCTGATGAGAAAGATACTGAAATCATTAGGAATTACTGTCAAGGCCTTTGAAATGTTTATGACATCTTTTTCTAGTTACAAAGATATTATCTGCCTTTATAAGTCACGGGACAATCCTACTTCATACATTTAAATTTGTCGCCTGTTTCTTTAAGTTTGCTTTTTAATAATTTCTAGTCACTGTTTAAAATTCTTTGTTGTTGAAAAATTAAAAAACCCCTCATAAATAAAGTAAACCAAGACTTTTCTGAGTCACTTCAAAGAAAAACCAAGCTATAACGTTAATTTGAACAGTGTTAGATAAACTTATCAGGTTTATATATAGGAAATATATTTATACCACTTTGAACATATCATCTTAAACTTAAGTATGGAAGTCTCAGACATAAGAATCTATCAGACTACCAATTCTGAAAGTGAAAGACAGTAAACTGGTATCTTGACACCAGCTTATAAATCTTACTTTTTGAAGACACCATACAGTAGAGACTTCTAAAAAGTCCTACAAAGAGAAATAGTCAGATGTTTCTACAAAGACTGTAAAAACTTAGACGTAGCAGTTTTAACTGCTACGTCTAAGGAGTATATATATATGTGTGTATATATGTATATATGTGTGTATATATGTATATATGTATATATGTATATATGTATATATGTATATATATGTACAGTCCTAACATGTTAATTTTTATAATTTTTCTGCAACAATATATCCTCATTGGTCTAGAAAAACATACACAGAAATTCAGACGCTGAAATAGATGGTAAAGGGAGTTTGTAACTCTAATAATCTCTTGAGAAATCAATGCCTAGATGGGAACAAAACAAGAGTTTACATCATGGAAGCAGCCAAAGGACATTGCATTAGGAGAAATCAGCCACTGGTTGATATATCACTACCCGTTCCGCCAGTAGGGCTGCACAACAGACCTTACTCTCACAAAAGGGTAAAAACTTCAAAACATACAAAAAAACCCAACAACCTCCTCCCCCACCCCCCCGAAGTTAATTCAAGAAGATTAAAACAAAACCCCAATACTTTCTGAATCACTGCTGAGACCCCTCTTCTAACTACTGTGTGGCTAGTAAGATTTAAGAGTCTTGTAATATATTAATGAGGGAAACAGGAGCATCACACAAACAAGCTGTAACCAGTACACACTAATTTACCAGCTGATTAGTTTCCAACTTTAACTGAAAAAAGAAAATGCTTTTTAAAAAAATCTCACTGTGAAAACAATTTTCAGTCTCTGGAGAAAAAAAAAAACATGTTTATATAAGACAAAAGAGTAACATGCAATTTAATATCATCTTATCAAAACAGGAGACAGGGAAAAAATTGAATATTCAACAATACTCCTAATGGCATTCACAGAGGGGTTTTATGTTTAATCAAATGAAATTTGGACAGCTCTTGAATATGGAAAAGACAATGCACTAAATTCACACGCCAATTATCTGTCATGGACTTTGCTCAGAAGAGGACTAATATTTTGCTTATTTTAAAAGCTTGATACTGACATCTCTGTTTACATACTGTGTCAAAAAGAAAACAGTAGAAGTATGTAAGTATCTCATTACTGGCTGAAGAAAACTGTGCATCTCACCTGAAATTCAAGATCTGAAGAAGACCAGATTCATAGTTAAGAAATAATAGAGCATGATTTCCTACTTAAAAAAAGAAGTCGGCTAACTACCTCAAGCGTATTTGGAAACACACAGGTCAGAAAATTTCAAGGGTTTAAACCTCTCCTTGAAAAAAAACATTTTGATAAAGAAGATTATGTGTGTAGCTTAGGTATAGACAAAACATTTTCAGGGGAGAACATTTGTTTCAAAATTCTCATTTTTATGTCCTAGGGCATGCAGAGGAGCTAAGCCACAAAAGAAACTTCAAGAGGAATGCCATCTGACCCAGGGACATCTCGAAATGTCAAGTTACATACTAATTTTGGTCATCCATAGTAAGAAATGTTACTTGCTCTCCAAACAAGGAGAGGAGAAGTAGAAGATAGAAAGGATATACAGCAGGTTTAGATTTATTAGGGTTTCCACTTGCTTCACATACTAAGGTTTTATATCAACTTCATACAAGATGTTGAATTAAAACTACCCAAAAGGAAGCAGAAACCACTAGAGGTCTAAGAAATATGACATGCAAGGAAAAAGAAAGGGCTTGGGTGTTCTACTTTTGGAAAGAGATGGCAGAGTGAATAAAAGACATGAAATTATTATTGCATTCCAGTAACTGCATTCTCTGAAAAGCAAGTGATATTAATGGATCTATACAGTGCAAAATATAAATATTAAACATTCAGAAGAATGTTACAGTTATGCATAATTGAGTTGGAAATGCATATTCTGCACATTTCTTTTTAATTCTTCATAGATGGTGAGATCCATTTTCACTCTACATTTTGAAATTCATTATGCATACTGCATTCTGACAAAGCTACCTAATTTGCTGGAAACTTAAAAATAACCTACCTTCAAACCTTTCAGAAATGTTCTTCTAAACTGGACATATATGTAACACAGTAAGCCTTGGTTTACACGTGACAAACAAAAGCTATTTCTTTTGTACAAAGCCAGTAGCAGAATTCTGAAACTGGCACAGATTTTGGATTCATTCAGTATCTTTTCTATGGTTATTTTATTTTAGGTTCTGTCTGTGGTGAAAATTCTTAGCAGACATTCAAGTCTATGCTCAGCATGCAAAATGTTCTCCTCTCTAAAATAAGACTTTTTTTTTTCTTTTTAAATGCATAATTTTGATAACTGTCTATCTTCCAATAACACAGAAATTGAGGCAAGCTCTCTACCTTCATAGCAATGGAAATCCTAAAAGTTTAAATGCACTTATTATAGAATCAGTGAGAAGATATTCACAGCAAGAAGGGTAGTTTGCTGTTATAGTTGTTGTTAATTAGAAAAACATAATCTGATTTCTCTGCTTGGAATCCCACAGACGTGAAGCAGCCAAAGGCCAAAATTATTGTATAATGAAGAATTGAGGACAACCAGACAGGAAAAGAGTGCCAAATATGCCAGTGGAGTGGAAACAAACACATTAGAAAGTATCAGGTTTCTATGAGCAAGAAAGAGGAGCAGTAATATCGAGAACCGCCTGAGAAACTCATGCATAGGGAAGGTGTACCTAGGTGACTGACCAGAGCATCTCTGAGGAGGCTTAAACAGTGCACACTTGGATCTTTCCTCATTCATTTCAATAAATCCTTTTTTACTAGCTTGATTTCAGCCCTGACATGCCATTTTGTACCACCTTCTCCACACTTCCACATTTGCTCTGTAACTTTGTTTTCTAACTTTTACAGCAATTGTGGCCTCAATATATTCAGTCTGGGGAACATCAGTGAATTGGGTACTCACCTGACTGTCTAATAAGACATACACAGAACCTTTAGAGGGTTTGGAGAGGAACTGCAGCTCCCTGACTTAAGGATAGCTGAGTGTATGACACCTCAAATGTGATGCAAGTCTGACAAACAGAATAATACCACTTATATATGTTATGTGCAGGAGGTGACAGCAGCAGCTCTGAATATTTCAATTACACATTCCTTATATTAGAAGCCTAAAAATAGTTCAGCTATAAGCCTGCCTAAAACCCCCATCCAAAATACAGTGTGATCAATTAAAACCTCTCCTTTCATATTAATTGAACTAATGAACAATTTTTGGTTGACTGGACTTTGGTTTTGTTTCCTTTATAAGACACAAAGAATGACTGCTCCACAAAGCAAATATTTTTACAGTCCACCAACCTTGCAATAGATAAGTGAAAAGACAATTTGAGGAAAAATCATCTACCATAATTCTGAACGTATTCATGTCATCCATTTCAGAGAGGAAATTAAGCCTTCGAGTTTTGGTGTCCTGTTTGGAGACTGGTTTCATGAAAGGTTATTGCTTTCTGTATGTTACCAGCTAAAAGGCTCCTACATATGACAAATGGTCAAGGCACCGTTGAAAGAAATATCTTGAGACAGTGCACAAGAATAAACTGGAAACTCATCCTTCCCAACATTATGAAAAACACACTCATGATATGGCACTGAGCTTAAGAGCACTAACATTCCAAGGCTCATTCACCAAGCAACATTCCTGCCAGCCAATTTTACATGCCAGATGTCTTAGAGGAAATGAGATCCTGGAAAGGAAAACCCATAGAAAAGAATACTAGGTTTACTGCATGAAAACATGATCAAGTTCTTTCAGTACAGGAAAAACTACAGGCCAAATGTTGCAGGTCTTAAATTGAGCAAAACTCCCCATATACTAAAGAACTTTACTAATTAAAACTCATAGATTTTGGCTTAATGTGATTGATCAAGTCATATCTGAATTATGAAATTGAAATATTTCATATGAATAACATTATCATAAGATTTCCCCACAATAACAAAGCTCAAACACATAGCCAAGGGGAAAAGGAAAGGAGGGGGTGGGTGGCCAGTGGAAGATGGGGAGGAGGTGTTTATAAGTTAAAACTCATTAACTTAAGTGGGTTTTCAAGTAAAACTATTTGATAAATGAAAGTGTTACCTAAAATTTAACACGATGAATGGCAGGAATCAAAAGTTAGAAAAAAAATCCCTTATATCCATAGCTGAATTTTCTTAATTTGTAAATTATTCATCATTCTTCTAAAACTATAAATTAAAAAAGTAAGGACAGAAAAGTCCACCATGGAAGTGAAAACACACTACAAGCTTAAGGAGTTTGGAAAAAAGGAATTGTGAGTCGTGCTTCCAACACTTCAGCAATAGGAAAAGTATAATTGCTGAAAAAAGAATAAGTGGAAGAGAGTAAGTTCTAATAATCTGGTAAGTATTTTACATTTGAATCAAGAATAAGAAGGTTCCTACTACATTATTTTACCCTTGCTGTGTTCAGTGACAGTGTATGGCAGGGATATGGTTAACTGAGCTCATTTCAGTGCCTGTCAGAATATGCCAGAAACGGGAGAAATGGAGTCCATATATCTTCATTTTCAATAGTGAGGAAAAAAAAAGAGGATGTGGTATCCCTAATCCTCAGTAGTTAGGAAACCACAATACCTTAATTTATTTCATAACCGGGGGGGTGGGGGGGGGGGAGGGGGGGGTTTATCCTGCAATTTTCATTAAAAAATTATTCTTTTAAGGCATATTTCAGTGGAAAAGAAAGGGTGTTCGACTAATGATTCTTTTATGTTTTTGTTTGTGAGTATAAAGATTTGCAAGAAAGAGACTGAAAAACTCCTCCTATGCATTTCTGTAGAATGAGATTCTAAGATGCTTGACCAGAGCAAAACATCTCCAAATAAACTCCTGAATTGGAGTAAAAATCTTAATATTTACTTTCTACTGTATGCAAGCCCCATGATACCTTTTTCCTGGTCTTTTTTGTTTGAGGTCACATTTGTTATCCCTCACTGACATTTATCCAATGTAAAACAGTGCTTAGAGAAGTGCAAACTTGCAGCATTCAATACAATTGGGAAATATTTTCCTGAAAAGTTACAAATAATTTAGGGGACAGAAATTTTGAAGGAGGAAAGCTGGTTAAAAATAATATAGTGCTACTGAAAAAAAGAAATGAGGGAAAAACATAGATAGATTCTGTCAGTGGCTTTGTTGGTACTTTAAAACACTTAAATAAAAGAACAATTTAATAAATATTAACCAATGGTGACAAATTTAGTGATGTTGTTCTCACAAACTCTTCTGGTAAGAAATGAGAGCCTGGTTCTCTAGGGCCATTTGGATAACCCCAGCTCTTGGCATTCACTGGGTAATTTCAACTCCCTGAATTCAAGTGACTTTAAAGCACTTGTATTCAGGGCCACAGCAACGAGGCTGCCAGTTTGGAAAGACTAGCTTGGAGAATGATTCATTTAAGTTTTTGGGTTTTTTTTTTTTAAGAAAAGGAATCAGGCAAAAATGCTGGAAAGGTAAAGGGAGAGGAAATGTTTTTAGGCCATTTTGAGGGAGGGAAGAACAGATTATGAACCAAGAGGAAATGGTTGTGTGAACAGGGTAAGCCACAATCACTAAGGCAGCATTGCAAAAGAGAACCCAAACAAAATACATTCCTGGTTTACTATAAATAAATAAGTAGATAGATAGATAGATAGATAGATAGATAGATAGATAGATAGATAGATGTGGTCTAGAGATAGGAGACACATTGAGCAAGACAAAACTCTCCTAGTGCTGAATATGTGAAAGGACCATTTTCACCTGCTAGTGGCAGAAATCAAGAGCAGATAAGACCTTTTAAATAAACATACTTCAGTATATCACAATATGAGTTAAATCACCACACCTTAAATGTACCATAAGTACAGAATGTAATTATTTTATGTTGCAAATTATGATGAGAAATATTTGATGATTAGATATATCCTTTCACTTTGCATTATGAAGATAAAAAAGATTAATTCCTCACCTATCCATAATAATTTCCAATTTATGAGATGAGAGAGCCTGAGAGAGCTGGGACTGTCTAAATATAGAAAAAAAGGTTCAGGGGAAATCTTAGGAATGTGTATAAATATCAGATGCAAAGCAATAAAGAAGAGCCAGACTATTTTCACTGGTAAGCAGTGAAATGATAAGAGGCAGTGGAATGTAAAGTAATGGAAACTGCACTCAAATCTAACAAACTAACACCCCCCGGTCGTTGTCGTTGTTGTCGTGGTTGTCGTTGTTGTTGTCATTGTTGTTGTCGTTGTCGTTGTTGTAAGGGTAATCAAACACCAGATCAGGTTGCCCAAAGATGCTGTGAAGTCTCCAGACCTGGACATACTCAAACACAATTAGACACAGTCCTGAAAAAGTTGACCCTGCTTTGAGCAGGGAGGTTGGTCCTTTCCCACTTCAAAGATTTGATTATTTCATAACAGACTAAAATAAATTAGGTGCTCTGAGGAAAATTATAGCAACTAATTAAACAAACTTTATATTTACCATAGAAAGTGCAATGGAATTACGGATACTTAATGTTGATAAGTGGTGAAATCTGAACTGCAAAGTTTCTGGGGTCTCTCCAAACTCACCAGTCTCCCCCCATTCCAAAAGAACTTCGAAAAAATTAATTTACACTTCTGTTACAAATAGCACATAGATGTCATCCTGAAGTTTCATCAAAGTGAATTAGCTGTATATTCAATTGTATCAGACTTTAGCTATCATTAACAGGGTCTGCAACTGATTGGCCATAAGTAAATGAGGACTATTCCAGAGCACTAAGGAGATCTAATGTTCTCATGTCCCATAGTGCCACTGCTTCTCACCTACTTAAAACATGCAAGTGTTGATAATTTTTTATCTTCTTTTTCCAAGTTTATATTGTATTATTATTGAAAATAAGTTGCTAACTAAGACAGCAACTGCCTTTTCATTATACATTTCTTGATCTCCTTACTATAAAAATGGTAGCACACCACTTGCGCGTCAGAACAAACTAAGGACATGTCAGTAGCATGATGCCTTCCAAATCAAAACATCCAATTTGTTTTTGCTTTTTTTGCTAAACTTCACACAACAAAAAAGTAAGCTGGTGTCTATCAATTAAGTGCAATTTGCAGATGTTTAATGTTGCAGAAAGATTAGAGGTGAACAGAATATGCCCAGAACTCTGTTCGAAGAAGATTTATTTATGTTAGAGCTGTATAAATATGTGAAGTGTGAAGTGTATTTTATGTCAACATGAAGATTTAAAGGGATCAATTTTATTTCTGGTATCTCTAGCAAAATAAAAAAAGAAAAAATTTTCAACATAATGGAGAATCACTAAAATTCGATTTCTTCCAAGATGATTTTTCATATTTGATCAGTACACACACTCCCATGATGGATGAGCATTCCCCAATATTTTTAACATCTTAGTTGACCTATATTTGAAACCAACATTGAAATACTCATATTCCTGTGTTTGCAAATTAATAAAATTCTCCTAGAAGTTTCTAGTCGAATGTCCTTGAAAGCACTTTGATGATGAAGAAAGCAGTAACCAGCTGCTGCTTCACAGATGCTGAAAAAGCATGGAACAAATGATACTGATTGTAATGATATGTTGCAAAAGCAATAGCAGTGGAGCACTTCTGTTGAAGACGGCCTTCCTGTTAAACAGAAGACCAAGCACAGACTCTTCCTCTTGTTCTTCACAATATGACTGCTAGATTGCAAATCTCTTAAAATGCCAACGGGGTTTCTGACTAAAATTGAAAAGAAATTAGAAGAAATCCAGCTAAGAGCCAAACAATATGAGCTGAGACTTCTGTGTTGGTGGAAATTATATAAAGCTTTCAGTTAGCTAGTAGGAAATAGGAATTGTAATCAGACAACATCCAAGTACAGATTTCTTAAATTTAAGTTAATTTACTAAGGTTATTTTATTTTCCTTAAATTCTGCTGCTTGACACTAACTTCCAGTGACAGCTACCGATCTTATGTTTAAGTAATTTCCTCAGTTCTAAAAGAACTATCAATTTCTCTTAAAGCATGTAAGTATATTTGATTGAAAATTGGAGACATCCTGCTGCACAGAAAATGTCACTACCAAAAAAAAAAAAAATTCGGGTGAAAGCAAAATAAATACCAGTCATGAATTAGTCTAGATTTCGTATTCCCACTAGAGAAAAAAACCCAAAACATTCTTACAGTGTTTGATGGCCTAGATCAGAAACATAATTTGACATGGTGCAGAATGAGCTCATAAAAATGTTAGAGGGAATATAGGATGTGAGCCATTTTAGGAGAAATCAGTAATTGAGACTCATTGCCAAATTCTATCCATATGGAAATACTGACATTAATCACAGATCACAGAATATTTGGAGCTGGAAGAGGCCTTGAAAGATCATCCAGTCCAACCCCCCTGCCCAAGCAGGATCATCTAGAGTATATCACACAGGAACAAGTCCAGATTGATAATAGCACTTTAAAAAAAAAAAAAAACCACGAGTTTTCATATTGATCTATATTGGAGTCTCTCAAAATTTATCAAACTTGTACAATGGAAAAAACCATGCAGACAGTTATTATTACTGTTGTTTTATGTGACAGTTCTCTGAAGAAATCTATAAACTGGGAATGATTAAATGTTTCCAGAGATCTTATATTCTGTACAAAGAAAAACTAATGTTTTGAAGTGAATCACTGGCTTAGTAAATAGTTTTATAGGAAAGAAGTTTACATTCTTTGGTGAGAAAGCATTACATAGTTTTGATTCCCTCCTTTTGAGTAGTCAAGGCCTATTGGTTAAATTAGAGAGAAACACACTTAATAACAAACAGGGATGGTAAGAAGTGAGAATAGATGAAGACTTTTAAAAGAGAAACTTAAATCACCAAGATAAAAATAATGCCTCCGAAAGGTATATCAATAATTTATCTGCCTGTCAACTATGTTATTAGAACTCTGATACAATCTACAATTAGAATCACAACATAATCACTGAGTATAATATTATTAAGGAGAATCAAGCAGATAAAAATGGAAGAAAAAAAAAGAAATCCATATCTATGATTACTTACAGACCTGAAAACAAATAGACTTTAAAGCCTATTTGTCCAAGATTCGATTCTTGTAGTGGGCGAGTGTCAAATGAAGAAAAGTAGCCTTCAACTTTATTCTCACTGAACTATCTCACTCCTGGGACAGTTTCAGTCCCTTAAACCTTAATTAATTGACTGACTCTAGCAATTGGTAAAGCTATCAGAGAATTTTTGTGTGAGAATTTGAGGCAACAACTGTACTACTTAATTCTGAGTCAAAAGTCCTGGCTTTGGATAGGTGTCATATGAGCCTCCCAAAATAAAATAATTTTGGTAATTTTTTCACTGTCACCAAGGCCAAAGGTTCAACCAGTTTTTATACAAATCTGGACATATACAGACAATGAACCTTGATTTAAGGTCTTGCAACTTCCATTCACCTCCTAGCTGTAAGGACCGTACTTGGCCATCGTATTATGCTAGACCTTATGTTCCTTTTTTCCTGGCAATCTTTTCTTCCACTTGCATGATGATATAAGAGGTCAAATAAAATAACAGGTACCTTAAGTAATTTTGTTTCACTCGGGAAAATTCCATCTTGATATCTCCACATATCACCAGCTTAAGGACTTCAAAGCACGAGCTCCACCTTGCTGACTTCCCTCCTCACAGCTGGGCTAATTCCTAAATTCTAAAAGTAAAATAGCAGATTTAAAAATGACCCCTGTTTTTCAACCTGCTTTCTGCTATTCCATGGATTTCTTTTCCAAATGTATAATGCATGCAGAGCCTGCCCTCCACCTGGGGACCCAAGTGCCCAACCTACCAGACAAAACCAGATCAAGCAGAAGAAGCTAGGTGACTTTCAGGAACAGAAAATAATTACCTAATATCCTCACAAAGTTCCACAAAGTAACTAGAAAAACACTGACAGACTGCTTTTCCCTTAGATGGCATTTAAAAATTCTTTAAAGTATTTCCTCCAACTACAAGTTTCTCACTATATTTGCATCAAGTCAAGATTTCAATCAAACGATATTATATATGTACATATATATATATATAAAAAACACATATATATAAAAATAAAATTAATTCTTAATATGTCTGGAATTGTTAACTCCTTTAACTGAATCTTATGCTTTTAGTGATTAGAAAAGTTGCTTAGCAAAGCTTACTATTAGCAGACAAGAGAGGCAGACTTCTAACATATATATTCTAAGATTAAAAAGGACATAAAAAGTCAGAATGATTATATAACACAAGGAACAAATTCTAGAAGTTGGATCCTCATTCTAGCAAGAGTCATATTAATTATTTTGGGTGCAAAATATGACTAAATACATTATTTATTAATGAATTATTATAACTATGGATTCATCCAGACAAGAGACAGCAATGGCTCTGGCAGAAAAACAATTCAAAATCTAAGACAATCTAGGGATTAGACATTTATTTCATTTAAGCAAATACAATACAACATAAAAGGCACTGATGGGTGTAGCTATGACTCATTTAGCAAGATTGCTACTGATGCTGATTCCATGACCTTCCCCTACAATCTTTTTCTCTGTTTCTGCATCAAACTGGAATCCACACTGTTTCAATAAAACAAATATATTATTCTAATAATTACAAAATAGCCAGGCACAGTGAAAATGTTCTTCTGATTGGCTTTTTGGTCATATATAGAATGAAATTAAAATTACCAAAAAAAAAATGGTGAAAAAATTAAATGTTTTTTAAATACCAAATTTAATATTTTGCTATCAAAATCATAAGAAAAGCCAAATTTAATTTATAAGAAAAAAACCCCAAACACTCCAAAACTTCCATGGATAAAATTAGTTTTATCACTTACATCAAGTAGACTCACAGTCATCAGACTTATAGAAACTTTCAGAAAAGACCTGGTGAGGATTTTCCATTTAGGCAGCTGATATTACCCAGAAAAACTCATCTGCAACTACTTTTTTTTTCCCTGTTTAGACTTCTCTTAGCTTTCTATATTTCTGGCAGTCAACCAGTATCACTGGTAAGTAGCAGCAAGCAGCTACAGAGGAGTTCATATCCTTTCTCATAAAAGCAATATATTTAAAAATTGTAGTAACTTCAGTAGGAGTATTTATGGTTCCATGTACTATGAGTTTAAGTAAGTTCCACAGACATATTTTTGGACTATAATTAAGCACTTTTTAAACATATTTGGAACCCAGTTTAGATCCAGTCTAAATTTATATTTAAACAGCTCTGGCCTACCCAAAGTACATTGATTCAGGCTGATTTCATAAAGATTTGATTGGGGAAGTCGGGGAGGGGGTGGTGATTATAGTTTTGTTTGATTTTGTTGGTTTAACTAATTAAAAAAAAATTCTTAAAATTAACCAGAATATGAACACTTCATAAAAGATGTTACAATAGTATAAATTCTTTTAAGTGTTTCAAGTGTTTATGCAAGAATTATTTTGCAGAATCACAGAATGTCAGGAGTTGGAAGAGACCTCAAAAGATCATCTAGTTCTACCCCCCTGCCCAAGCAGGATCACCTAGATTAATCACACAGGAATGCATCCAGATTGGTCTTGAATGTCTCCAAAGAAGGAGACTCCACAACCTCTCTGGGCCATCACCCTCACAGTGAAAAAGTTCCTCCTTATATTCACATGGAGCTTCCTATGCTCCAGCTTGGACCCATTGCCCCTTATCCTATCACTGGCCATCACTGAGAAGAGACTGGTTCCATCCTCCTGACACTCACCTTTTACATATCTATAAACATTAGTGAGGTCACTCCTCAGTCTCCTCCAAGCTAAAGGGACCCAGCTTCCTCAGCCTTTCCTCATAAGGAAGATGTTCCACTCCATCATCTTGGTGGTCCTGCGCTGGACTCAGTTTCAAGGAGTTCTATGTCCTTCTTCAACTGAGGGGCCAGGAACTAGACACAATACTCCAGGTGAGGTCTCAGGTGATATAGGAACCAATATCTTACCTGATATAGGAACCAATATCTTACTCTGTTCCAAACTGTTCAGTTTATCTTCTAAAGGCTACATGCTTTACTAGATCTGCAGGATTTTTCTTCAAAAGAGTATAAGACCAGGTTTTAAAATGGAGGCACTGCTACTATTCTATATCTGAATGTTAGCTGGGAGAAGACTGAGGAGTGACTTCATTAATGTTTGTAAAGGGTGAGTGTCAGGAGGATGGAGCCAGGCTCTTCTCGGTATTGGCCAAGGGACAATGGGTCCAAGCTGGAGCATAGGAAGTTCCATCTGAATATAAGGAAGAACTTCACTGTCAGGGTGACAGAGCACTGGAACAGGCTGCCCAGAGAGGTTGTGGAGTCTCTTTCTCTAGAGACATTCAAAACCCACCTGGATACATTCCTGTGTGACCTAATCTAGGTGATCCTGCTCTGGCAGGGAAGTTGGACTAGATGATCTTTGGAGGTCGTTTCCAAACCCTGCCTTTCTGTGAATCTGTGAGTTTCCACATGTCCTCAAGACATGTGCTTTTTTTTTTTTTCCAAAAAAAAAGAAATAAAACTTTAATGAGGCAGCCCTCAGCAGAGGTTTATAACCAGCAGCCTTTCCTATTGATGTGCATCCTTGCAAGCCTGTGCTAAAAATACCGATACTATTCCCTCTTTGCCATGCTCCATATGGCCTCGAACACAAAAAAAAATCTCCAGAAAAAAAAGACATAATCAGAATAGTGTTTTGAACACTGGGGAGAAAAATAATTCATGCTTTTAGCAGTAGAAACCACCAAAAGATTAAAACTGGGGTGGGAGATTTCCTCTGTTTCACACAAGAACAAAATAAGAAATGTATTTGTATGTAACAGCTATCAGGAAGCAAAAATCTAGATGCAATTTTGTCTAGATTGGAGGGCCCAAATTATCTGCTGCTAAAAGAGGTTCACATCTATTTATAGTGAAAATTCCTCATCTAGATAAAATTTCTACTGCTTGGAACTGTTTTGTCAATTTTAGTGTAGGATAATCAAAGCCTTTTACTCTATGAAAAGAATTTGGTTTATCCATATTTGGCCAAAATATTGTAATTTAGGCAATTAACAGAAAGTAAACTTTATTTCCATGGAATTTTTTGACCCCATGAATGCAATCACAATCTCTTCCCCTTCTTGAATTCAAAATTAGTGTTTAATTTTTTGCTTTCAAATACCCTTCCATGGAAAATTAATGAATTCATTAGTGAAACCTAAAGAAAGATCTGCGTGTATCAGAAAGCGCTGGAGGTTACATTTCTTATATTCCCACTTCAGGGTGCCTAAGAAGCAAAGCATAAGTCAGGAATGAAGATGTGCCCTGTCTCCTTAAAGTGTTACCTTGCCTGGTAAAGGAACTAAGGGCTAAGGGAACAGGAGTACTGCATCCAGCTCCAGAGTCATTAACACAAGAAAGAAATGGACATCTTGAAGTGGGTCCAGAGGAGGGCCATAAGGATAATCAGAGCACCTCTCCTATGAAGACAGGCTGAGAGAGTTGTGCTTGTTCAGCCTAGAGAAGAGAAGACTCAGGGGACACCTCGTAGTGGCCTTCCAGTATCTGAAGGGGCTTACAGGAAAGCTGGGGAAGGACTGTTTGTAAGGTTATATAGCCATAGCACAAGATATGATGGTTTCAAACAAGAGCAGGGGAGGTTTAGATTAGACATGAGGAAAACGTTCTTTACTGCGAGGCTGGTGAGAGAGTAGAACAGGTTGCCCAGAGAGGTGTTCCCATCCCTGGAAATGTTTAGTCAGGCTTGATGAAGCTATGAGCAATTTGATCTAGTTAAAAGTGTCCCTGCTTATTGCAGGGGATTGGACTAAATGACTTCTCAAGGTCCCTTCCAACCTAATGCATTCTATGACTAAATGATGACTAAAATTTTTTGATCATCTGCTAATATTTCCACAATCATCATTACATCCGTTTTACATAGCAGGCCATTAGTGCAATGGACATTAGTGCAAAGTTTGTGACGATCTCAACATGCAGCCCAGAAACTTGTCACCACCGCGTTGTTCAAGGCATGTAGTTAGTTGAGCTGTCACTGATCTGATGCCTGTGCTGCATCTGTTCACAGACACAAATTGCTGCTGCCTGCACTGTGTCTGTTCAAGGACACAGATATCATTTCAAAACTTTGAGTTAGTAGTTTTTACCAGCACTAAATTCATATTTTGAAAAAAAATAAGATATAAAAAGGCAATACAAATCTCTGATCATAATATATGAAATCAGACGCAACACCCTGGGCAAAAGGTATTTTTTTTCCTTAAGACTGTAATTCTTCATGGCGCTAAGCTTTTGGTGACTCATACCACCATATTGTACCAGGAATGCTCTCAAAATGCAAATTGTTAATGATCTCTTTTAGCCCAATATAAATCAAGGAAATAAGTGCAATTCAATGCAGTATTTCCTGGAGTGCCATAAACATCTTTCCATATAAGTTTAAAATAATGGCAATCAAAGTTTCATTTCATTTCATGCCTAAAGCTATTGTCATACTGAATAGATATGATGTAATATTTGGAAAATGGTGGCATTCTTGCATATAGTGTACTACTTCATCGAGTTAACATACCTTTTATGTATTTGAATGGAGTTGTGGTTTATCCCAGCAGGCAGCTAAAACAACCACACAGCTATTTGTTCATTCCCTGCCCTTGACATAAAGTCAGTGTAATAGAACAGAAAAGGAATATGTTGATCAAAGAAGATACAAAGCAAGTGATGCACATCATAATTTCTCACCACCCAAAACTAATGTTCAGCTAGTTCCCAAGCCATAATCCCAACTCCTGGCTAGCTTCGCCAGTTTTAAATTGAGCATCATGTCATACGGCCTGGGATACTCCTTTGGTCAGCTGGCCTAGCTGTGTCCCCTCCAAATTCCTTGTGCAAACTCAGCCTACTCATTGGTGGTGTGGTGTGAGGAACAGCAAAAGCCTTGTCTCCCTGTAAGCACTGCTCAGTGGTAACTGAAACATCCCTTTGTTATGACGAGCAGCTGAGGAAACTGGGGTTGTTTAGTCTGGAGAAGAGGAGGCTGAGGGGAGACCTTATTGCTGCCTGTAGTGACCTGAAAGGAGGTTGTAGAGAGGTGAGTGATGGTCTCTTCAGCCAAGTGACAGGTGATAGGACAAGGGGAAATGGCCTTAAGCTGTGCCAGGGCAGGTTCAGTTTAGATGTTAGGAAAAGGTTCTTCACCTTGTTATTGTTGGGATATGGAACAGGCTGCCCAGGGAGGTGGTTGAGTCACCATCCCTGGATGTATTTAAAAGACGAGTAGATGAGGTGGATACAGTTTAGGAGAGGAATGGTAAGGTTGGACTCTATGATCTTAAAGGTCTTTTCCAACCTTGTGATACTGTGATATACAATGATCTAATAGGGAGGACAGGAAACAATTTTCACAGGAGCCATGATCAGCTGTACTGTTTTCACTGAGTGAAAGTAAAGGATGTTCTGTCAAAAAACCAAATACTACACAAATTGCCTGGCCATGGGTAGGAGGAGAACAGCATCACAATAATTTTGTGAATTTTGCTCCCCTGTTTGCAGTTCAGACATGGCTAGGTAATAAATTCAGCTTCTACTCAGGTACTGTGTTAAGCCACAAGTACATTTCTCAGTGAATAATATACAGGTGAATAAATTACCTAGGTCTAGTGAGGCACATGTAAAATATGCAGTGTAAATGTCCTTGCTTCCACCAGTTTCTGGAGGCAGCCAGATTTCAAACTAAGAAATTAATGGCATTCTATGTCAGAGAAAAGTACTTGTTTCCTAGCATTTTGCTAAAATATAGGTTGGCTTTTTTTTTTTAAACCAGTGTTGGGTTGTATTACAGTTGAATTACACTAATGTAGCTTTTCCGTTAGGGTAAAATGAAATGTCATTGGCAAGAACTAATATTCACCATCATCAAACTACATTTCCCTGATTATGCATGAAACCACCAAACTGTAACTGGGAAAGCTCTGTTCTAATGTTACTGGGAACCCTACTGCAGTATACTACCTTCCTGGTCTCACCTGAGATAGAATTAATTTTCTTTCCATTATCGGGTATAGTGCTGTGTTTTGGATTTGGTATGAGAACAGTGTTGATAACACACTGATGTTTTTGTTGTTGCTAGGTAATTGTAGTGCCTACACTAAGTCAATGACTTTTCAGCTTCTCACCCTGCCAAGTATAAAAGGAGCTGGGAAAGCACAGCTAGGACAGCTGACCCAGACTGGCCAAAAGGATATTCCATACCTTACAATGCCCCTGTTCCATAGCTGCAGAAGTGAGCTGGGTGGTTGGGTCACAGCTCAGAAACACACTGGGCATCAGGGATTTTATCTGTGGGTAGTGACCAATTACATATGTGCACCACTTGCTTTATACTATTATTGTTGGTTTCCCTTTTATTATTGCTGTTCTCTTCCTTCATTACCTTATTAAACTATTAAACTGTCTTTATCTCAACTTGCTAGTTTTTTTTCTATTCTCCTCCCTATCCTGCTGGGGGGGTGGGGGCAGGGAGTGGCAAGTGAGTGGGCAGCTGTGTGGTGCTTAGCTGCTGGCTGGGGTTAAACTGCAACACCCAGTTATGCAACAGCAGTTGATGAACAGATATGAAATTATATTGAAAACCATTTCAGGAACTTTGATGGCAATAGAACAGCAAAATCATTGTAACACCGGGCATTAATATGGTGCTGCAAAATGTCAGAGTTGCCCAAGTTAATTGCTGCCTGTGCTGTTAACATGGAGTTGTTAGAAATTGGTTGATTTATTGATATAAATCCACTTTTCCTTTTATTCTCTAAAAAGGATGAAACAAATGTGATTATTTACTGTCTCATTTGTAGCAGTTCTTTGTCACTCCTTCCACAAATAGTATTCCTGCTACCAGTAGTCTCTCACTTTCAGAAGCACTTAGCCCAAATACACTTCTGCAGAATAAATTCTTTACAAAAAGTATTTTTATGGCTGTCTATAAGTGTATTTTACATGAAAGGTCACACTATAACAAGTGTTTTAGTTAAAATGTGATAATTGCGTTCTGTGAATGCTTCAGGCAGGCCTTGCTTTGAATCTCTTTTTAAGTGCTCAACTAACACATTTCATTTCTGGAAGTGACAAATGAACTCCATGAATAAATGATTCAAAACCTAGTTATATTTTTTACCTCATCCAGATCCCAAATCACCATACCTATCAGGTAAATGATGATTAAAAGCATACAGCTAGAGTAATTAGCTCAAAGCTTGACTTAGTGGCTAACTACAGCTTTAACTCCTCTTTTAAACTTTTCCATTTATGGCTTAAACTCCTAAATTGGATTACTACTCATTGCCCTATTACTTTAGAAGGCCAAATTCTCCATAGTTCTGCAAACTCAAAAAATGTTCAAGGACTGCAAATATGCCATGTGGTAAAGGAATTAATGAAAAATAAAACGTGTCCTATGATTTCCTATTTTTTTTCCAAAATTATCCCCCCAAATATCTTTATCTTCTTTTAATTTATCATTTTAAAAAATAACTTGATGTTTCCAACTTCTGCTCTTTATAACTTAAAAGCAGATACAATTTACATGGGCAATAATGAAAACACATGTGATTCTTCACTAGCTTACAGCTAAAACAACCTTGTCGCGGTGAGCCAGAATC
>VXBZ01005398.1:3412-14656 GCA_013399135.1 Heliornis fulica
CTCCTCGTAGGGCCTGTTCTCCAGACCCTTCACCATCCTCGTTGCCCTTCTCTGGACATGCTCCAGAACCTCAACATCCTTCTTGAAGTGATGGGCCAAACATCACCCTTTCCACCTCCTACGTGTCTGATGGTCACATCTTCACCTCTAGAAGGATGTTTAACTTGCACAGGGTCATGGTACTGGGCAGTGTGGCTGCAGGAAACAAAATACCCTCTAAATAACAATTCAGTGTTTGCGACTGACATACCCACAGGCTGCAGGAACGGGTGCAATGTGGACACACCTCCATCCTGCAGGCGTGTGCAGGGGAGAAATGCAGCAGCCCATGGGGGTGTGAATGCTGTGCTATTTGGACCTTTTATGCATTTAAAATAAGACATATAGAATGGCTGTTGTGACTGACAGGTGGGTATCTAACTCAAGCCATCTTTTGTTGTAGTGACTGACAGGTGGATATCTAACTCAAGCCATCTTTTGTTGTAGTGACTTCTATCAGTACCCAAACACCATAAAGGGTGTGCTTCTGCAGTTAATTCAGGGCCAAGCCCCCACTGTGACCTAAATCAGCGCCCGCCACTCAACAACTCCCTCAGCAAAGGCTGGCACTTGCCCCACTAGCAGGCTAACTGCCTCTCCAGGTTCATCCCTTAGCAGGTTTAAATCCCAACTCCCTCCTGATTTCCCATTCTCCCCCTGCCAACACCGCTGAGCGTGCGTGGGGAGCTGTAGGAGGGCTGGAGCCAGCGTGCTGAGCAAGGACGAGCTCTCCCTGCGTGGAGCCCGTGGCTGCGTGCTCTTTGGCTGCCTTCATCACACACTTTATTGCTGCAATTCAGATCCATCCCCATGAAATCATTTATGCTTCCCCAAACGTGTCTTTTTCTGTTGTTTTGGAAGGGCACGAGCTCTGCTCTCGGTTTTAGACAAGGTTTTCCACTCAGTGTGGACCTGTGAAGTCCAATAATCTTCCCCCACTATACTTAAGCAGTGGATAACAGCCTGAGTGATAATGTCACGGGTTAATTTAGCATCTGCATTAATCTGCCTCTGTTCCAGCACTCCAGAGAAGGTGGGGGAAGAAGCAGAAAATCCAACTCCCCCTGAGGGTCTCCCAACCTGTGTTGGTTGGCAGGAGTTTTGCTTTCTCCTCGCTGCTGGGATATCCCAGGACTTACAAACTCCTTTCTGAGAGCAGCACGTGCAGGCAATCTGTTGGAGCAGTTACAAAATGCCTCCTAAAGTACAGCCAGGGGTGGTGAGTACGTCCATGATGGACAACAGCTTTATTGGACCAAGGCTGTGCATGATTGCTTCATTCAATCATGGTAGGTTTTTCTGAGTGCAATGACTGGAGCTTTATGGCAGGGGTGGGAATGACAGCACGTTTCATTTTGGCAAGGCAGAGTGAATTCAGACACAAGAGGTCAAATTCCGGTGAGGGTGCAGAGCCAGACCCCCAGATGTTGTAAACTGCTGTAACCGAAGCCGATGGAGCCATGCCGATTGACGTCAGCAAAACATCTGGCCCAGGGGAGGTGTTTCAGTACTGTGTGAAGCAAAGGCAGCTTTCACTTGGAATTAGTCACCAATGATTTCATGAAAGGACATGAAGTCTTGAGTGGCCAGAAGGCCCAGAAATGGATGCCCACCAGTTGGGTTGCTGCTTTGCTGGGTTCCCTCTGAAGGAGCAATAAAAGATGGGTGAAGTCAGCAAAGCAGCAGGTCCTCGTGCTGGGATTTGCATCTTCTCATCTCCTGCTGGGAACTTCCAACAAATGGGGATTTTTACAAGATTCATTATGTCTCACCTGGAAGTGCTTCTGCTATGTCTGTCTTGAGGTCCAGGATGGGCTCAGAAGAAGACATCTGCTTCTTTGGGCTGTGCTCTGTTTCTGAAGGCTGGGGAATAGGCAGGCTAAGCCAGGAGCTACCTAAAAAAAATAAAAAAATCAAGATCCAAAGAAGAAACTCTTTTAGCAGGGTGATGTGATGCACAGAGAGTGTGAGAAGGGGCTGGGGTGGTGACCACAGTCCACATGTGGTCATCTGCAGAGTCTAAAGCAACCCCCAGAGCACCCTTCTGGGTGCCCAAGGTGGAGAGTCATTTGGACAGCATCTGCTGTCACCCTCCAAGTGCTGCCCAGCCCCCCTCATAGGGTGATATTTCAGCTTGGTCCAGTGTCTTGTGACCACCTCCCACAACATCCCACCACATACTGCTGTTCTTCCTCTCTCTCCTCAGTAGCTCCTCTTCTGCCTCTTTCCTTACCTGTCTGCTTTATCCCCAGCTTTCAAGATACTGTTTCATTTACACCAAATTGGGGGAAATACCAAAGCATTTACCCCAAACTGAGATCAGTGCTCCAGCTCTTCCATCTTTTTCTTTTCTGACATTTCCAAGCAGACATTTCCATGTGCCACATAGCACAGATACAGCTCTGGACCTAACTGCAGCTCCTGCCCCATACGAGGGATTTTTCCTCTCCATGACTGAGCCTCAGAGCTGGATCATCCCATCAGCATGTGGTGCAGTAAATCCAGGCTGCTTTATTCCCACTTGCTCTGCCCACAGCAGTGGCTGCATGTTTACTCTACAAACACACATAGTGTTGGGAAAAAATAGGTTGGTGCTGGCAGGAAAAGGGTGCTGGTTTCTGTGCTCGCCCACATCCCGCTTCCTGCAGCTGCACACGCCTTGTAAGCACATTCAGGTCCCTACTTTCTCCCCTGGCTCCCATGCATCCATCTGTGTGCTGCATGGTGACACTGTGTGACAGACAGACAGACAGACAGACAGATATACCCTTGCCCTGATTTAAATATCCCAGTGCAAACGTACCCCACAGCAGCGTTTGTCATTTGGTGTTACCTGGTACTGGGCATGACCCAGCCGTGACCCAGCCAGGTCTCCTGGGTGCAGCTGCAGTGCCCACAGGTCCCTCCTCCACACTCCATTTTCACACACTTTAAGCTGCTGCTCGTCTTCAGGGCAGATATTTCCACCCTCCCAACCCCACATGCTGAGAACTGCTGTCTAACAGCTGGTAATCAGATTTAGACCTGAACACAGGCTGTCCACTCCTCTGGGATGGTGACTTCATGCACCACACTGGGAACAGAATCACAGAATCACTGGGTTGGAAAAGACCATTTAGATCACTGAGTACAACCATCCCTGTCCTCTCCTAAACCACATCCTTGAGCACCTCATCTCCCTGTCTGTTAAATACACCCAGGGGTGGGGACTCCACCCCCCTCACTGGGCAGCCTGTCCCACACCCCAACAGCTCTTTGGGGGAAGAATTTCTCCTGACATCTCATCTGAACCTGCCCTGGCACAGCTTGAGGCCATTCCCCTTGTCCTGTCCCCTGTCCCTGGGCAGAAGAGACCATCGCCCACCTCTCTCCAACCTCCTGTAAGGTCATTCCAGGCAGGGATAAGGTCTCCCCTCAGCCTCCTGTCAGGTCATTCCAGGCAGGGAGAAGGTCTGCCCTCAGCCTCCTCTTCTCCAGACTCAACCCCCCCAGCTCCCTCAGCTGCTCCTCAGCGGGTCTGTTCTCCAGACCCTTCCCCAGCCTGGTTGCCCTCCTCTGGACCTGCTCCAGGACCTCACTTTTCTTCTTGTAGTGAGGGGTCCAGACCTGAACACAGCACTCGAGGTGCAGCCTCCCCAGTGCCCAGTACAGGGGAACAAAGCCTGAGCTCTGCCTTTCCAAAAGCTGGACCACTGCTTGCCCCATGGACACAGCAACCAAGTGGAGCTTTCTCAGTGCACCACTGCTGGGTCTGTCATGCAAGTAAAACCCTTCATGCACAAAGCCCTCCACAACCCACCACTTCAGCTCTTACTGTGCCATATAACATAGCCAGTGGTTGCCAGCAGCCAGGACACCAAGGGCTTGCCTTGCACAAAACCTGGCCATGGTCCTCCACCATCCAGCCCTCGTGGGACCAGAAGAAGATGCTGCATCCAGGAGAGGGCAGCAGAATCCCAGAATGCTCCATGCTTCCTTGCCACTGTCATTAATTGTGGTTTCTGAGAGCCAATTCCTGACTCTTTCCCAAGCTGTCAACACCGCCTTCTACTTCCCATAGCAATATCTTCACCCAGGGAATCTGGAAAAGTCTTTGTGGTCACCATCTGTCAGTGGGTCTATAGAGGTTTCTAATTAATGTCCCAGAGTAGCTATTTTTGCACCCAGTTAAGCAGAGGGACTGTCTCCAGTCCCAAATCGAGACGTCAAGGAGGAAGTCTGTGAGCCACGTTCAGTGCCATGGGGTCCTTGCAAGTCCTTTTAGGAGCTGTGTGGGATGAACAGGACAGCCAGGAGTTGTGGTGACCAACGTCCTTTGTTGTCAGACCTGTTCCCTCTATCCTGCAGGTAGAGATGCCCTTGATCACAGGGCATGGGGAACAGCAGCCATCACCCCCCTATGGAACAAGGGAACGTGGTCTTGAATTGAGGTCCTACCACACAAGAGGAAGAGGAAAGAGTTTTTGGTGGAGTAAGAACTGCAACACAGAGGCCCTGACACTGCATTTGAAGGGCTGATGCTTCCTAGGTGCCTCCCAAACACCCACCCAGCACCCAGCACCTCAGTGGGGGCCACATGCTGCCATGCAGCAGATGAGAGTGGCTGTGCACGCCAGTGCTTATTAAAGATTTAAAAGGCAAGCTGTCAGCAGCACTGCAAAGAGATGGGCTTTTCCTCTTATAGCTCTATCCCTCTCTAATGCTAATAGGATTGGAAGGAGGAGGAGGAGGAGGAGGAGGAGGAGAAGTGGCAGTGTGCCGACCAGCTGAGGGTAAGTGGGTTTTTTCCCTACAGAGGCTTTGCACACCTTGGGGGGAATCTTTCTGGCAGTTTGCTCCTCTTCCAGCACTCCTCCTCGATTCTCTGGGAGTTTTGGATTAATCCCTCTGGCTCTGCAAGGAAAGGTGATGCAGCCTGGGAGCAGTGGCACAGAGGAGAAGCCTGGCTGTCCCCCATCCTGACAGCTCTGCCAAGGGAAAAGGAAATGCCCCCCACCTCCCCTGCGAGCTGGCAGAGGGGTCTGTGCTCTGCTCCACATCCTCCACTGGAAGAAATGCATCAATCCCCATTTTATTTAAAATTACAGCAGGGTAATGGCTGGAGTTTCCTATTTTGGTTTTTTTTTCAGTTTTTTGTTTTTGCTGGGATTTTTTTTGGGGGGTAGAAGCCTGGATTTGGACCAGGCTGGAACAAACACAAAGAGTTTTGTCCTTCTCTGCAAAGGAAGATGCCAGAATCGAAATCTGTGCCAGCACTACTTCTTGAGGTTTTAAACTTTCAGGGATGCATCTTATAAAATAAATTTTAAAAAGGCTTTTTGACATGATGTAATCCGCTTGGACATGTGATTCGCTTCAGAATTTGAGCAAAACCAGACAAACTTCAGGATGTAGTTAAGGTTAAATCCATGGCAAGAGGGGCCTTCCTCAGCCCAGGTTTTCTTTCCAGCTCCACTTAATATTTCACTGTCTTGTTCTCCCCTTTGGTAAAATTAATTAAGTTTTTGCATCACTCAGATCAATTGATGCTGAAGGACATAGTATAAATAGTTTTGCTTAACTGACTGGAGCCAAAGGTGAGGGAGCAAACTCCACATCTTCATCACAAGGAGACCAAAGTCACCAAAAAGTCACTTGGTGACCAAAGTGCAGGACCCAGCACTTGGCCTTCTTGAACCCCAGAAGATTGGACCCTGCTCATCGATCCAGCCTGGCCAGGTCTCTTGGCAGGGCCTTCCTTCATGAGCCTCAAGGCAGCAGGGGCCTCAATGAGCAAAGGTTGGGAAGGTGCTCATCATTTCCAGGAGGACCACTCCTTGGCAGTGTGTGCTGCACAGAAACGACTCCAGCTGTCTTTATTTGCACAGGAATCTGCTGTTCTCCAAGTTTTCCAGGAGTCACTGTCAGAAAGGGGCCTCATCACTGGCTTCCACGTGGGTGGAACAGCACTTGCTTCCTATCTAGGTGGTTTTTGCCAAGCAGAAATTCCTCAATCAATGGCCTCATGGGGAGATCCCAGGCAGGGCTGGGTGACTGCTCCATTCACTGGCCAGGCTGGGGGGTGTTAGCAGCAGGAAGGCAAAAGGGAAAAGTGGGAATTTTTGCATGTCTTAATGTATCAAGGAAAGAGCAAACTGGGTTCCTTTCTTCATGCCAGATCAATTTTTTTTCTCTCAACAGCAAAGGGAAGAGTTTCATTTTGCATTTGGTTAAGAAAAGCAAAGGGCTTAAATTCACAGAATCAGAGAATCACAGAATTGTGGGAGTGGAAGGGACCTCCAGAGGTCATCAAGTCCAACCTCCCTGTCAAAAAAGGTTCCTAGAGCAGGTCACACAGGTCAGTGTCTAGACAGGTCTGGAATATCCCCAGAGAAGGAGACTCCATAACCCCTGGGCAGCCTGCCCCCTGGGCAGCCTGTTCTAGTGTTCCGTCACCCTCACCATGAAGTTCTTTCTCACATTGGTGTGGAACCTCCTGTGGTCCAACTTGTGGCCATTGCCCCTTGTCCTGTCCCCACAGGCCACTGAGAAGTGGTTGGCCANCTTGTCATCCACCAAAGTGAGAAGGTTACCAAGGAAGGGGCTGACCTTACAGAGCTTGGGATATCTACATCTATCATGGACCCATGTTTCCTTCACCCAAGTAGAGGCTCAGACTCTGTGTGAGAAGAAAGGGGCAGATAGATGGGCCCTCCTTCCTCTCCACCTTCTCCTTGTCCTGTTTTGCAGAAACTGTCCAGCTTGACCCAGATCCTGACCCCTACTTTGGGATGGGACAACACACCATCGTGCCCAAATGCAGTCTGCTTGTTGGTGCTCCTTATGAGCCTCTTCCTCTTGGAGCCCCCCAGCAGAATTCATGGATTTCCCTTCTCTCTTGGTCTCAATTTGGGAAAATGAGGTCTGACAAAACCATGGCAGCTGCAATGTCCCAAAACTCAGAGATGCTCTTGGTAGACCCTTGGTCCAGCTGAGCACCCCATCCTTACGACAGGGGTCCAGGCTGTATATACAAACAGAGGTTCCTTCCCCAGACAGAGTAGATGGCAGAAGCACCATTATCTTTTTCCAGCAGTGAGCCATAGATGAAGCAATTTGCAGAGAACTAAGTCCACCTTACCCCAAAAAAGAGACAAAGCCTACAGTCCACAAAATCTTCCTCCCACTTCACCTTTCTCCTGCTCTTTGTACCTTTTCCTACTCAAAGAGCGTTTGAGACCATTGGAAAATGGTCTCCCCAGCCCTGGGAAATCTCCCTTCCGTGTTACAGCTGCAGCTTTCCATTTCCTATTTCCTTTTTGGTGCATTAAATCCTTTGGGCAATGACTGACTCTGGTTCTGGACAACAGCCTTTCCCAGGAGCTGAGGAACGTGCAGAATCAGGTCTCGTGGTGTAGAGCTGGGAGCCAAGCACAAGCTGAATGGCGCCGGGGGGAAGCTGTGCTTTCATGTGGGACACAGCACCCTTCAAACACCCCTCTGGCCAGCAGCTCCACACACACAGATGCTCACTGGAATGTCCTACTAAATGTCACTGTGCAAACGTTAAAGGCTTTCACAAGAGGTGGCTGCTTCTCCTTCATGCCTCCTCTCCAACTAACCCAGCTCTGGTCACCTTTTGAAGAGGTTAAAAACTAGGATTTGGGAAGACTTCAAAGTCCTCTCTGAAAGGTGTTGGCTCAGCTTCACTTCTGGTTTCCAGACCAGTTTGTCCAACAAACACAACATCTAGATGAGACCCTACAAGTGGGGTGAAGGGACCAAAGCCACTGAGGAGGATCTCATGGCCAGTGAGACCAAGCATTGGCAGTCACAAGTAGCACAAAGCCACTAGTGAATCTCAAATCCTCTAGATGCTTCCTTGCCCACACAGACTTGAACTCCTATCTTCATTGGCACCCTCACCCACTCCCAGGCTTTCCCTTGGGCATCCCTTGGAGTGCTCTTACCTGGAAGGCTGCAGTGCCTGGACAGCTGCCTGGAGAGTTGGCCTCGTACAACAGGACCTAGAAACAAAGGAGAAGGTGTGGGTCTAGCTCTCCACTCTGCTGTGATGGCTTTCTGGTGACCTCTCTTTCAGCACACCCACTTGGGAGGGATATGAGGAAAGACAAAGATCACCGTGGTCCTGTCCCATGAAAAAAACATTTCCAGGGAATTCCCCTTGAATGTCCACCATGAGCCCAGCCAGGTTCTACAGCGTGTGATGCGTGGCCTTCTTTTGAAGTGTCTCTGGTCAGTGCCCTGCTGGCACTGAGTTAGAGATGCCCTTCAGCCAGCAGAAACCAACAAAGATTTTTCTCCAGAGATGTCCTGTATGTGCAGGGATGAAGCAATGGACTAGTGCAGCCCTTCTCCTGAGATGACAAAGACTTCTGAGGCAACCAACCTAGTCCCTTTAGGTTAGGATGTCTCCCTTGGTAGTCCTGAGGGCATCACAAGCCTGGGCATCACAACCACCAAGTCCCTACTCATGCCTTTTCCACCCAGAGCAGTGGAGGAGCTGCCCTCTTACTCCTTGGAGGCCTGGAGAACATCCCCTGGTTTTCATCCCTGAAAGCCTGACCTGTGGGATAAGTATAAATAACCTGGTTTTGTCTAGCAGGGGAGGAGGGAGAGGTCTGGACGACATCCCCAAATTGTGTATTAATTCATAGCAGGCTGGAACAAGACATCTCTTCCTCTCTGGTTATAGACAGTTGTTTTTGGAAATAAATTTTCCCTAGAAACCCATTAATATAATGTGGTGAAGCAGGTTAAAATTACACTTAATCTTGCAATAGCCCCTGCAGTGAGGAAACATGGATTTTTTTTTTTAAATCTGCAGAAGGAAACATATTCTTCACATGCTGAAAAAAGGTTTTTTTCAGGAAAATTTCCTGTACCTCTTGATGAATTTACAACTAGCTTTAATTAACCCCAAACTTGCATTTTTTCAGCAAATGAATGGTTCACCTGAGCACATTTGCAAAGATCCATCTAGGAATTGTAACTGCTTCTGTACATAGCAAGTGAATTGAAATAATAATTAAAAGCAGAATTAAAAACTGCCCATGTGCTTCTAACACAAAGGGCAAACCCCCCTCCCCCTCCAACCCCATTCATCTTATGTGGAGTCGACAGAATTGTGGATAATGGAGAATAGTTAATACATTTTCCTGAGTGCTTTTTGATAAAGGCCATCAAAGAGGCTTTTAAGGAAACTCAATAGCCAAAGGGGGATTGTCTAACTTCCACAGTGTATTAAAAGCTTATTAAGACAGAGAAAAGAAGAAATGGAATCAAGAGTTCATTCTCATCATATAAATAATATAATAATAGGACATCCCCGGGAGTCTGTCTTAGGATGAAAGTCTTTTATTAATGGTGGAAGGGGAAAAGGGCAAACAGTCAAGTGGAAAGGTTTTGCAGGGAATTGGAAACACTATCAGCTGACCAAGGCTGGTGTAAGCTGCAAGGGGACCTGGTGAAGGAGCGCTGACAAGAGCCTGCCAGCAGGCATTAAAGCAAACGGCAAGCAGGGAAAGTACAACACCGCACGTCAGAAGACATCGCTTGAACTTTTTGTACACCTTGGTGGGATTTAAATCAGCCTTAATGACTCAGGAGAGGGGAAAAAATATTAAAAACAAGACCCTGGAGTAATGATGGGCAGGTGAGGAAATCACAGATGCACACAATGGTTGGGGTCGGAGGGGATGTTTGATGGTTGTCCAGTCCACCCCCCTGCAGTGAGCAGGGACATAGATTCACTAGATCAGGTTGCTCAGAGCTCTGTCCAACCTGACCTTGAATGTCTCCAGGGATGGGGCCTCCACCACCTCTCTGGGAAACCTGTGCCAGGCTTTCTCCACCTCCATTGTACAAAATATCTTCCTTGTATCCAGCCTGAATTTACCGTCTACTACACAAAAAACATTCCCCTTTGTCCTGTTGCAACAGGCCCTGCTGAAAGGTTTGTCCCCATCTTCCTTATTCTTTCTTACAGACCCCTTTAAGGGGAAGGGGCTTGGAGGTCTCCCTGCAGCCTTCTCTTCTCCAGGCTGAACTACCCTGACTCTCCCAGCCTGGCTGCAGAGCAGAGGTGCTCCAGCCCTTGGATCATCTCCAAGGCCTCCTCTGGAATCACTCCAACAGCTCCATGTCCTTCTTGTCCTGCGGACCCCCGAGCTGGATGCATCACTGTAGGGGGGGCTCCCAGGAGCAGAGGGGCAGAATACCTTCCCTCCCTCCACACCCTGGCGGTCCCAATGCTGGGGAATCAGCCCAGGACATGGGTGGCTTTCTGGGCTGCCAGCACCCATTGCTGGGTCACGTCCAACTTTTCTTCCCCAGTGAAAAAGCTGAGTGTTCCTTGGCTGCACGGATGGGGCGAGACGATGTGAAACCACAGAAAATATAAAAAAACCCCACTTTTAGGTGCTTAGTGATCTCAGTTTTGGACCTGGCCACTACTCCCTGGGACAAATCAATGGGATTAAAGTCTGCTCAGGGCAGACTGTGAAGGGCACAAGGGGTTTTTTACAATGGAGAGGGTGGGATCAGGGTGGTCAAGGCTAAAGAGAGAAGAAATTAGGAGAAAGCTGATGGAAGCATCATCATCCTGACCATAAAAACACACTTTTAGTGGAAAGCCTTGTCTAAGGAAACCCACCTTCCAAAATTACAGTTTAGATAAGGCTGAACATAATAAAACTGAGAAGCCATGATGCTGCAGGGTATTGGGCATCATCTGTGAGCTGAGGTTAAGGGGAGATTCCCCCAGAGTGGGGCTAATTCAAACCCAACCAGCTCCACCATAGTCTGAAATGTCTCTGCCAGGCACTGTCAGAGGCAGGGCATGGAGCTCTGCCCACTCCTGCTCATAAATCCTCTCCTCCCCACCTTGTTCCCTAATGTAATGGTTTGCATTTTCGGTCTGCCCATGTATCATTTCTAGATGGGCCAGAGCACTAAATCCCCGCCGGTTTATTCATTATTAGAAAGCTTTCCAGTTCTCCTTTAACATCATTCAGGGTAGCATTGATTACAAAATACATCCAGCACTGAGCTCATGTTTCTGAGAGGCAGGAGCGACAATTAGGTGATGGCCATGCAGCCTGGAGGGGGGTGGGCAGGGGGAGATGCCTGGGGAAGAGGAAGGGCAGGTGATGGCTGGAAAGGCTCCGCTGTCAGCACAACTGTGAGCGGCCTGAGGATGGGCAG
>VXBZ01005398.1:14729-30322 GCA_013399135.1 Heliornis fulica
GGGCCACAGTGTCAGGCCAGCATCTCTCTTGCTGGCAATGTATCTTCAGCAGGAGCATGCTGAACATACATGCTCTGCAATGTATCTTCAGCAGGAGCATGGTTAAAGCTGGGATGGATTTTTACCCCTGTTGGTTGTGGAAGAATTAATCAGAAAATTGCAGTCCACAAGGCTTTAAGGTTGGAGCTAAATCCCTTTAAATTGGTGTCACTGAGCTCCCATCCGATGATTAGTTAAGTAATGGCTTGGTTTTAGATTTTATTTGGTTCTAGTCTTCAAAAGTAAAAAGAAAAAAAAAAGCAGGAAAAATTGATATTAAAGAAAAATAGCCTCAGCCTGTGTTTCAGATCAGATGTAAAATGGCATGACAGACAGCTCTGCTGGATGACATCTCCTTGCCAGCTGCAGAGGGATGTGAGGGCAGGCACTGCCCTGTGTGCAGGGAAAAGCCATCCTGCCAGACACACAAAGGACTGCCAGGAGGAAAGAGAAGGGACCAAGACAAGCCTGTCGCTGTCCCTTTCCTTTTAACATCCTCATCAAGGCTGATTTCAGTCTTCTTGTGGCAGGTGGAGGGCAAAAAGATACTGGGGTACCTTCAGACAGTCTGGTTTTTGGTGGCCCTGGGGTGAGCCATAGCTCCTCCTTAGAAAGGGAAGAGGAAGGTCTTAGGCAGGTCTTAGGTCTGGGCAGAGGAAACCCAGAGTGTTTTGTGAAGGAGAAAGCACCTGGCTCAGATGTAGGAGCCCTCTGCTCTTTCCCACTGCATCCCTTGGGCAGGAAAGGCCGTGGCTGCCAGGCAGCTGGATGAGGGGTGGGGGGGTGTCCAGAAAATGCTAAGGGGAAGGGACATCACTGCTCTCCTGCACCACTCAGAGCTTGCAGATCAGGCCTCCAGGGTTGGAAAGCTAGGAGAATCTTCCACTTCTTGAAGAGCTCAAGAGCAGAGGCAACCCCATACACTACTGAGTTGTGTGAGTTTGGTGATGGGCACCAAGAACCTCATTTGGGTGCTATCAGTTGGCTGTTGGAGGTCTCCACCCTCTCTTTTCTATATGGCAAGGTGTTTAAATTTAGTCATTGTGCAGATGTCCCCAACAGCTCATTTCCTGCAGCAAACTGAGATCCCGGTTCAGATAGGGCTGTGGGCGGAGGTGTGGGCTGATGAGCAGACCTCCTAGGCAGCTGGGGGGGGATGGGTGTGTGTGGGGGAGTGTGCATGTGTGTGTGTGTGCAGGTAGGGCTGGCAGAGAAAGGGAAGAGAAAATAACGTCAAACCATAAGATCAGAGATAAGGCAGAGGGGTGGGGTGGGGAAGCAGAGAGCAGCATCCTCTCTGTGACACTCAGGAAGCTCCAAGGTGGTCTAACCCTGCAGGGTGGAGGATGCAGGTGAGGATCAGCCCTGGGCACAATCATCAGTCCTGGGGCTGGTCAGGAAGCATTTGCATCTGAACAGCTGGATCTGTCTCGCTTCTCCTCAGCCAGGATTTACACATGGCAGGATATTTATTCCAAGCTGTGGCTGGGTTCAGTGTCAGGCCTTAATAAAGTATCAGTGATGCTACTTGCCTTGGAGCAAAGATCTGGTTCCTAGTTTTATAGCCAACCACTTGAGGGACCTGCCCAGGAGATGGGAGAGGATGGATGTATCCATCCTCCTTTTCTCAGCTCATAGACACAGGGTCTTAGGGGATCATCTCTGATGTCTGTCTGTCAAACCTCAGTCTTCTGGGAAGGATGTACCAGTCCTCCCCTGAGACCTGCCTCACTGCAGCTGCATGTTACTACTGTATCTGATAGAAATCTTTCAGCCATGTCCAACCTTTGCTGCAGCAAATTGTTTCTATTCTCACCCCCTCTCCAGTGACTTTACGGTGCAATTGATTACCATCCATTTTATAATTAAACTCTGCCTGATGACGGACTGTTTTCAAAGCTTCTCCTTTCCAGACTAAACAAACCCTGCTCCTTTAATGTTTCCTAATAAGCTATGGTTTCTGAACCTCATCTTACTATTTCTGCTTCTCCCCTGGACTTCCTCCAGCTCATCAACATCTTTCTTACCCCGTCAGCTCAGAGCGGGCAGGGCATTCCCACCCCAGCATGGGGCTGAGAAGAACAACATACCTCCTGTCTCTGGCAGCTCAGGCTCCTGCTGCCTGACACATGGCATTCTTGCAAAGGTCCCCACACTTTTGAATTTGTACCCCTAATCACTGGAAACCCTCCTGGCTTAGAGTCACCCATGTGTTTTACAGGGGTCCCGTCCCTTCCATTGTCAGAGACAATGAGAATCTCAACCACGGGCTCTGTGGAGACACACACACGGATTAACTGGGTTTTCCTGCTCCAAGAGTGAACTCCAGGAGCAGTTTAAGACCTGGCTCTGCATTTGCTTTCTGCCAACTTCAGAATCACAGAATCACCAGGTTGGAAAAGACCATTTAGATCACTGAGTACAACCATCCCTGTCCTCTCTTAAGCCACATCCCTGAGCACCTCATCTCCCGTCTGTTAAATACACCCAGGGGTGGGGACTCCACCCCCTCCCTGGGCAGCCTGTNACTTCATCTAAGCAATGTGCACCACTGCAAAACCTCGCTCAGCAGAAGATCAGCATGTTGTCCTGTCCCACTGCAGGAACTTCTTGCTGCCTGCCCAGCCCAGTTAACTATAGCAGGGACTTTTTTGGGCATGAAACCTCAGAAGAGCAGTGAGACGACTGGGTTGAAGTGGTGAGAAGCCAGCAGTCAGGGAATATTGCTGTGAGCTGGGTCTTGCTCTTGGGCTTGTGTTCTCGGTTAGGATTTCTTTCCAGCCATTTTCAAGAGCAGCATGGAGCAGGAACAAGGGAAAAAAACACAGCCTGGTCTCAGTCCAGCTCTGGATGTGGCTTGTGGCAGCATCCCAACACAGCCATGGGGCTTCTGGGCATTAAAAATCACACCAACACCAGGGAGGGCTGAGGATGCTCTTGCTGGCAGCACGTTGCTCTTACCCAAACTAAACCAGAGTCCAACAGGTCTCTGGTGATCAGGGGCCGAGGGCTTGTTAACAAACACCTTTGTTTCACAGGAGCTGTATATGGAGAGTCTCCCATTCCCACTGCAGCTTGGGGTGCCTGGACAAAGCCCCCTGGGCTCTATGTTTTGCTAATAGAACCTGCCCACACTGGACAGCATGTCATGCATATATAGTGGCCTCAAGTTCTGATAGATCTCCACCAAACAGTTTGTGGGCATCCACAGGGCTCCAAACCAGCGCTTTTAATTTGTACTTGTGGCCCAGGCCGGCTCCAGGGGCAGCGACGGGGAGGGGGTGGCAGTGACTTCTGCCAGATCACCCTGGGGATCCACCTCCCCACCTCCTTGTGATTTTACATGCCTCTCTGCTTTTGCCTCTCCCCATCCTCCTGACTGAGACCTTGGACATGTGAAGGGACAGTAGAACATGGCAGGGGGACAGGATGGTGACCCTCTGTCCTACCCATGGAGGCAGAACAGGAAAACACCTTCTTCAAGAGAAAAAGGGCTTCAGGGAGGCTCTAGGTGAGGAGAAGTCTGACCTTGAGGTGTGCAGGGTTGCTTTAGGCTGCCATGGGTAAGGAAGTTGCTTCCCACCCTACTCTGGGTGCTTGATATTCACCCCATAGGACCTGTGGTCTCCAAGGGACCATGGGGACAGACCTCCCATGTGGGTACCAGAGTTGTGATGGGCACAGAGGAAACCCAGAGCACTTCTGCTGTCCTCACAACTAAAATTGCTGAAGAAATCCATGAGGAGAGATGAATTGCAGACACTTGTATTTACAAACCAGACCTGACCCCCAGTAGCCAAATCCTGACTGGAGTCCCCTGAGGATCCAGGGGCTGCCCTGGGTGCTGCATGGAGCTATACTGGGAGACCCAGCTCTGTCCCTGCTCTCCAGACCTCAGCTCAGAAGCATTGGGGCCAGCACCCACCATGCAGAGATTAGATCTGCAGCCCACAATCTAAAATAATTTATTCTAGATTTTTTTTTTTTGTTTTTCTATTGTCTCTCCTGCTTTTTCAAGGTTTGCTCCCCTGGCAGCAGGGCTCAGCTTCGATTCAACACCAGGTCCCCCCACCCTTCCCAGTGGGGATGTGTTCCACAAACTCATTTCACAAGTGTCTCACCCACTGACCCCGGGGTCTCCAGATTACCAAGAGCTGAGCTAATGCTGAAAGCTCCCAGACAAGCGGCTTTCTCAGGAAGTGCCGTCCTGGAAAACGCAGCCGGAGAGAAAATAAACTCCCCCAAGCCACAGAAAAACACCCAAGGCTGCAATTTCTTCCTTGCTGTCTGGAAAGGGCTGGGGCTGTTTTCCAAAAGGTTAAAACACAGGGTAGGGATGTTATTTTAGTGATTGACCGAGCCCCTTCGAACCTCCCAATGAATGGATGCGTCCCCGAGTCCTGTCTGTGTAGTGCTGGGCTGGGCTGGGCTCCAGGTCACGTCCTCCCCCCCCCCCCCCCGCGGGACACTTTGGGCTTTGGAAAAATTACACACAGGGGGAGTGGAAAAGAGACGGTTTTGCAGGTGGTGCTGAGTAATTCCAGACATGGAGTGCAAATGCTATTGCAGATGGATGGAGTTCGCTCCTCCACACAACTCCATCCCAGAGAAAAAGCTGGTCTGGGCAGGTAATTGAGGCTGGGGATTACTGGTGGGGGTAATGCAGCAGAGTGATGTGGATTTTGGCTGTCTGCACTGAGGGGATGCTCTGTAGAGGATGGGACCCTCTGGCGTGGTGGGCACCTTCACAAGGATGGAGCTGGGATGCTTTCTAAGCATTGGAATTGGGCAGCACCAACCCTTCTCCTGTGATCCATCCCCTCCTGCACCTCAGGGTCCTGGAATTCACTTATTTTGGACAAATTTCCTTTAAAAGAATCATCCTCAGCATCTGTGGCTGGGCTTGCCTCTTCAGTGCAACTGGTGGCTCCCAGCTGGGGCTGGGAGGAAAGTCAAATGTGGAGGCTCTCTAGCAATGTGCAGTGAGTAACTGAAGGGCTCAGCCTTGAGAGAAACACCATTAAAAGTAAATAATGACCTGCTCCAGGCACTAAGACAGCACGAGGAGCCCATTCCTTGAGCAATCACACACATGAAGCTTCAGGGCTCTGCTAGCTGCCCTGTCCCATCCAGTGGCTGACAAAGCCATCCCTCCATTGGGTCATTAACTCAAACTTCCCAAGGAGTTTTGGTACCAGAAGGACCATCTATTATAACTTCACAGCAAACCTTGCATGCAGGTAGCTCCAGCACACCATTATTTTACCATGTATGGTCAGGTGTCCCATCAGAGAGCTTCGCTCTCTTGGTTTGGTGCCTGGAGTGTGGGTTTGCTTAATGGTCCTCTTTCAAGACCGGGTCACTTTGCTGTTGGGTCTTCCCTGGCACAGCCTGGGTCCAACTGGTGGGTACAGAAGCCAAAAGCATCCAGGACAGAGGTGGATGTCAAGCAGAGAGGATGGGTTTGGCTTTACTGGATGATTGCCCTGCTTGTACCCTCCACAGGAAGGAGTGTCAGCAGGGGCACCTTGACTCTACAACTTCGGTGTCTCTGGGGGCTCATGGAGTCTATGGAGAGACATCAGCACCTCTAAAGCCCCAGTGTTAGATGCCTAGGTGTCATCTCCAGACAGACACCTGACCCTCCAGCACCACTTCCTTCTGTTGGACAACCACTACCGACAGCAAAGGTGCTGGGGACAATTTGCTGAGACTTTCACATGGAGCAGATCAACCTACTTGATTATGAGACCTTCCAACTTCAGCCAACTGAACAATCCCTTTTGGCAACAAAAGGATTTGAAGCTGTAGTCCAGCATCCAGGGGACTCACACTGATAGTCCCCTGCCTGCTAGAGCTCCACTGGATGGAGAAGGGGCAGCTAAGCTCCTGGGGGACAATGTCTCCTGCATTTTCTCACCTCTGAGCCAGCTGCCACCCCCCAAGGATGTGGTCCATGCTTTGGCACCACAGGACCACAGCTCAGCCTGAGCACACATGTTACACTACAGCTGTTTTTGACCCCCTCCAAGTTTTCCATCCAAGATGTTGATTGTTATCTGAGAGTACACATTGCTGCTGATCTTATCACTCATGAGACTGCATCAGAAGGTCGTAGTGACCACTATTAGCTGAGGGACATCTGTAATTTTCACCATGAGCACACCACGAGCTCCTTTGCTTTGGGTGGGCTGAGGGGACGAGCACATCTCCCTAGGAAACCTGCAGCTCCTTCCTCACCACTTGTCCAAAAAGTCCTCCTTTCTTCATGCTCTACCACTCCCTCCTGCCTTGTTATCAAAATAATTTGGGGGAAAATAATTGCTTTCAGTGGAAATTTTCATGGACTTTTCATGATTGACTACACAAAGAAACCCCAAGTTTCTGAGAATAAAAAAGTGGGTAGGTTTGAAGATGGGGAAGGGAAGGGAAGGGAAGGAGGAACCAGCACCGTTGGGATGCCTGCCAATAAATCTAAGAACAAGGGAAGTTTTCCTGATGCCTGCCAACCCTCTGCTTGACAGGAGACCAGGAGACCAGGGCGGTGTGTCCTTCATTTACATGACACTGATGGATGGCCTCAGCTCCTGCAGAAGGAGGGGGTTGGGGAGGGATGGAGCTGCCTACGGTGAAGGTCTCTGATGCCAAGACCTCACCACTCCTGGCAAATACACATATAACCTGTCACAAGGAATAATCTCTTGCTTTCTGGAGTCTGCAAAAATGCAGCTTGCTGGAAGGTGGAGTCAGCAACACCACTACACTGTGAGGGGGGAGTGGGAGGGACGTGAGCACGGAGGTATTTGGCATCAGGCAGCAAGCCCTTATCATAACCCCAGAGAGCTCCTTACGTGCGTGGCTTTGAGAAGTACTTTCCTGCCCTGTGACTTCTAGAAGACTGGGACTCCTTCCAAGCCAGGACCTGGGGACTTCAGTTCCCCTGGAGCAAAATGATAGTTAAAGGACTGCAGTGTGGGCTCTCTGGTTGATACTATTTTTCTGGTTCCCCTGGGGTTTTGTGTTAAGTCCTCTCCAGGGTGCAAGGAACAATAATATTTTGGGAACACCCATCAGGAAACATTGGCCGGACCCTCAGTTTCTACAGGTTTGGAGTGGCTCCATTAAAGTGACTGAAGTCAGGGGAGACATTCCCCTCCACAGATGAGGAGCTGAAAAATCAGCTGTGTTATATGTTAATTTAAAAAAAAATGCAAGTTCCACAGAAAAAAAAAAGAAAGAGGTTCCAAATGTCAGGGCAGCTCTGTGTCTCCTGCTCCCAAGCGAACGCTGGAGCTCTTGGATGGTGCTGGAAGCTCCCCTTCCCACACAAATCCTGCTCCCAAGTCCCACAGGGCATTCTGCATGCAGCCAGCCGGGGTACAGTCCTGCTTTTGGGGGTGCCACGACGTCCACACCGACAGGACACACAAAACAGAACCCGTGTGACCCAGGCATGCCAGGAACCAGCTGAGACACCCCATCCCTGGGGAGGCTCTGGGACAGGCAGTGTCCATGGCAGAGGACTGAGGGGCTGAGCCAAGCTGGGGGAAGCTCTGGTGACTGGAGGGTTGCGAAACAGTTTCCTGTTTACTTGCTTCTTACTTTTTTTTCTCTGTTAACTGTGGATTGTACCTTCTCAGCTGTTGGGTTTAGCAGCAGTGGAAGGGAAAGTCCTACCCCCCATACCTCTTCCCCCGAGCCAGCCCAGTCCTGAGGGGATGTGGTGGCACACACATGCACCCTCAGCACCCCTGCAGTGTCCCTCAGCACCCCTGCACCATCCACTTACGGCTGGAAGAGACCATCCTCCTGGGTCCTTAATGGCATTTAATCCTTTCAGTTGATTGAAATAATAAATTAACCAGAAGACTGAGGCATAATGGGAATAGAAATACTCAGGGTGTAACTGTGTGGCGAGGGGGACTTGACCAAATGAGCTGTAATCCTTTGTCCTGCTGCAGAGGGGAAAGATTAGAGCATTATTCTGGTTTTTTGTTTGGTGGAAAGCCTGGGCTCTGAGGAAGTGATCCCCAGCTGGGGCCAAACACTGCAACTGGGTAGGTTTCTAATTCATACCCTGAGCACTGGAGGATGTTTTAAACACAACCCTTGCTGGCTCACAAGGGTGAAATGTCCTCGCTGGGCTTGTTCCTGCACAGGCTGCTTCTCTGCAGTAGGTTCCTGGGTCAGGTTCCTGGGTGGAGAGTGGATGCAGACAGGCAGCACCCTGCGTTGTGCTGGACCAGGGGTTTTGTGATGGCTCAGAGGGGTGGGAGGTGCTGGGGTATCTGTTTCATTGCTGGGCAGAGCTTGGCTCTGCAGAGCCTTCCCATAAGGACCGAAAAGGACCACTTTGCATTACTCTGTAGGTTGGGGAAACTGAGGCAGGGTGACAGTGCAGTGTCGGGCTGAACTGAGGGTGCATGCCTGTCCCTGCAGCATCCCTGTTCCACATCAGGATCACTGTCTAGGTCACTTTGGGCCATGGAGGCCATCAGCTTCTCTGGCTGCAAGTATCTGCTGATCCAATACTCATAAACACTCTGTCTGGCCAGCCCCGAAGCACAAGACCTGCTTAAGGGAAACTTGAACTTTATTTTTTTTAGAATTTCCTTTATTTACTCTTTTTTTGTCTTTGAGTCTTAAACATTTAGGCCTTTGTTTGGATTTTGGTTCAGAGCCCTGAACTGAAAACCTAACAAACCCCAAAGCCGAGCGACGCCCAGTGAAATCTCAGCTTGCAGCGAAGCCGGGTGCGCTGAGGCCCAGCAGCCTCCCAGGGAGGGCAGAGCAGCCTCATGTTCTCGTGTTTTGGGGTTGGTGGGACAGGATTACCAGTGCAGAGGGGTCCCAAGCTGGAGCACAGCACCAGGGTTGTCTGGAGTTCTAGAAAGCAGCTCCCCTGCCCAGAGAGACTGGGCTGCATCCCAGTGTCCCCTTTAGGGAGTCTGTCTTTTGGGACGCTGGCAAGGAGAGAGGACCTTGGCTATGCCACCTCTGTCCTGCACCTCAGGGAGAGCTTTGGAGGAGCAGTCACCCCTTTCCAGGAGTCCCAGGAGCAGGATAGATGAGGATGTAGGCTGTGTGGGTGGGGGAGGCTAGCAGTGAGGGACTTTGGGGAGAGGTGGGGCTTCTCCTGCCCTCAGTGCTTGTTCACAGGGTGCAGTGAGGGGAGGATGGTGGTAGACCCCTGCTAAGCATCTCTCCCCAGGGATAAGGATGTTCCTCCTACCCCTAAAGGCTATGATCAGCCCTGCAGCACCCAAAACTGCTCCTTGGTACGTGTCCAGCCCTGGTTCTGAGTGGGAATGGAGAGATTTTACAATGCTGGGGATGTCCACCAGCACCTCCAGAGGAAGAGCACCAGCATACCCCAGCCACAGTCTTGCTCTGGGGGCGAGGGGTGTCGCCTGGAGCTGATGCTGGGGGATGCAGGGGGAATAGCAAAGCCTCAATCTGATTGTTTTATCACTTCTTTATATGGCAATGTTTCCTCACCCTCTGCTGGGAGCTCCCAGGGCCGTTCCTCCCATCCCGCCTCCGTGTCCCACTCTGCTAGAGGCTCTGAAGTCTTACAGCCTGCTCCGTGGAGTGGGGAGCACGAGGGTCCCTCCAAAACCCCGTCTGGAGGGTGATCCCTGCTCCCAGGCTCTGGTGGCCCTGGTGGCTAGGCTGGGTGGTGGCTCTGCAGCTGTGTGCCCTGGAGCTGACTCTGGGGTGGCTCTGCGTGATGAAATCCCCAAGGCTGCTCGCAAGACTCCCGTGTCCTCCTCCCATTGGGCTTTACTCTGGATTTCATGTTCCCTTTCCTTACATAAAGAAAAAGTTCTTGTTTTTAGAAACCCATTCATTTGCCCCAGTAGTTCTCCTGCTGCCCCTCCATTAGGGACTTCTCCTTACACCAAAGGTATCATTGCTCCATCCAAAGGCAGAGGCTTGCTGCAGAGTTTTGTGGTTGAAGCAGCAATTCTGCAGGTCTCTGGCTGGTCATCCCACATTCCCACCATGGTGTGCTGGCATCTGCCAGTCTGCTGCGTGTCTCATGGTCCATCTCAGTCTCAGATGCCTTGCCAAGCTTTCTAATTTTGGGGGCTACTCGACCACTTCTCTCATCAATCTGTGCTGTGATGAGGGAGGAGCTACCACAGGCAGGCTGCTGCCCAAAGCAGAGGTGCAATGACTGCTCTGCAGGCTCCAAACATAACCCTTAAGCATCTGAGCATCAGCATCCTTGATCTCCCATCCCTGCTCAGTACTTCAGCCTATCTCCACAGGGGACCTGGAAAGTAACGACTCCAGGGCTCACCAGCTCCTGCACAGGCTGCTTGTCTGTGGAGCTTGCAGAGGGCAGGGAGCCCACAAAGGCTGTTTGCTTGTGGGGTTTCGCTCATGCTCTGGGCAGGGGATGGGGGGGAGGGGAAGTTGAGGTCTATTGTACCCTGAAACAGATTTTCCCTAGACTAGCAGTCTTCTAGTAGATGAAACACTGCCAGGTTGGATTAAAACTACCCTACAGATCCAGGTCCTTTATAAAAGGGGAAGGAACATGCTGTGTGAGGTTACACAAACTCTTCTCCTTAAGAAACTGAGCTAAAACCATCTAGGCATTGTGGGCAGCTTCCTCAATGTTGAAGGGACCTGCACACTTAGAAAGGGCTGAGCAACCTCCAAACTGGGCTTATTGAGGGTTGGAAAACGGGGATGAGCGTTCCAAGTCATGTCTGAATCCTGTCTTCCACTGGAAATGGCCCCAAGATCTCCAGCACCCTTCTGTGTGCTTGGGATGAGAAGGGGATGTTCTTCCCAGCCACAGTCCCACCGAGGCATCCACCATCCAGCTCTCCAAAAGGCACTGGGCAGGGAGGGGATTGATCTGAGCTGAGGTGGCCCAGGCAGGCTGTGCAAGTCTCTGCTCGTGGTGGCTTTGACGTGGTTCCTCCCACCAGGCATGGATCCAGCTGCAACATCAGCTAAGGAGAACATGGCAAGGACATGCCTCAGGTCTAGAGCATGTAACGTGCTCCTGTTCCCTGCCTTCCCACAGAGGTCCTCTAAATGATGATGAAAGGACCACAGTAAGGCCAGGCTCCACCTCACTCACTCCAATGGTCAGGAACACCAGATCATCCCTGCCTGCTAGCCCCAGCCAGCCTTTGCCAGAGCTCCTACACTAATCCAGCGAGGCTGAGCTCACACAGCTCCTGTGGTGACACCAGCCAGGGGGTCTTCACTTTCCTTACAAGTGCTCTTCCTCACTCTGCTGGGGAGAGAAGCCTTTTGTGCCCCCAAGAAGGGCTGCAGGGGAGGGTGGCACTTGGAAATGTGCAGTGAGGAACCCTGTTTATCCTCATTGCCATGTGCTCCTCGGCCTCCTGCTGAACTCATCATCTGATTTCAGGATGAGGAGAGGAAACCACGGGGCTGAGCTAAGTTTTACTGTGCTCTGAACAGAAAATTTATTTCCAAAGGGAGATTTGTCCTGTCACCCCGGGGAGCTGGGGCCCAGTGTGCCCTGTGGGGTCACTTTAAGGATGCTGTTGGCACTAGTGGTATCTAGCCTGGGAAGGGTAAGGAGGCAGAGGGAACAGACACCTGAGACACAGGGTTTGCACTGTGGACTCAAATATGATGTAGATGAAATCTGGTTCAGTCTATCTGCAAGAACATCTTTCACTCAGACACTGTACAGCTCTCCCAGGGGAGGTGGGGGTTGCAATTCCCATCCACCCAGCACCTAGAACTAAGCAAAACTTGTTTTGACTGCAAGGGCCTTTTAAGAAAAAACATCTGCATGTCACAAAGTCACCAAGTCCAACCTGCTTTAGCTCAGAACAAACTGTCAGCACAGGTTGAACAAGCTTCATTTGGCAAAGTGCTCCTGCAGCTCTCCGCCAGCTGCCGGAACAGCTTATCCAACCCAAAGCATCTTCTGGCTCTCATGACTTCCAGCAAATGCAAACACAGGCTGCTCAGCTGCATCTCCTCTCCTGCTGCTTCCCTGGCCCCAGGAAGGAGCCTGGAGGTCTCTCCATGGCTGGCCAGAGCAGAACAACGCTCTGCACATCGTCTCAGCTCCTGCATGTAGCGGCCAACTGGTGACAGCTGCTAAACTGAGACTAAAAGATTTGCTTTGTTAAACCCTGTCCTACAGAAAATGTCCAGGCTGCAGTTTCTGCACCAAGAACTGGAGAACTGGCATACACCCATGCTGCTAAAGGGTTTTGGGGGTTTGTTTTGTGGATTAGAAGAGGTTGGTTACAGCTTCCAGCTGCTTCTACCCTTCCTGTGCTTCTCGATTGAGAAGTCCTTCGACATTTCATACCGCGATGCTTGTGGTGTGCTGAGCAGCCTGGGTTCCTTGGGTCTCCCATGGCAGGATGGGATTTCTGGGTTTTGTGTCTGCCCTCTAGCCTCTCTAATCTTCTGGGCCCCACAGAACTCCTTGTCCTTGTTATTTCTCCCCCCTCCCACCCATTTTGATCTGCTCTGTCCTTATTGCCTGCTGCTGGCAGGATGAAGAGAGCTCAGCTTCTGGGCAGCAGAGGAGCTGAAGATGGACCTGGGAGATAAAATGTTTTCAGATGTTCTTTTGGGGTGGTGGGGCTGTCTGATGGAGACAGATGGGATTTGGTTTCTCCTGATGGGGAAGGCTCAGTCCTATGTGGCTTTTGTGCAGAATGAGGCGCCGAGCGAGTAACCAGCAATTTGTGGGGTGGGTGCGCGCCTGGGAAAGCAGACCCAGCCCGAGTTCCTCTGCCTCGTTTGCAGAAGGGATATTATCCTGGGACAGATGGTTTTCTGGGGAATCTCTAAATGACAGAGTGAGTTACATTACCCCTCAGAGAGCCAGCAAGCTTTGAAAGCTTAAAGCCCTTGATGAAAACATTCCTTGGTTTCTGGAGAGTGAGACCAGACGCCTTCCCAGTGGGCACTGTCTCCCACTGCGGTCCACAAGGGACCTGCTGCCACATGGGAGGCTGTGGCCTTCTTATGCTGTCCTGAAAACCATCCTCGAGGCCAAGGCAAAGGTGGTTTGGCTTCTGGGGATGGACCAGCTCTAGCTTAGATGCTGTGCCCACCTCTCATTCACTCCCTTCAGAAGGGCTGACCACTGCTCAGTGCAGGGCAGATTAAAACAATCACAGGGATCCCTCCAGGCCCTGGGGTTTTGCAGTCAACATGGATAATCCTCCAACACACACGTAACCCCTTCTTACTACAGGTGTGCTCTGCGGTCTGCCCGCCCACACACAGCCCATGTGCCTGTCCTTGGAGGGGACAGCTCCCCTACGCTGGGACAAAGCCACCCAAGGCCAAGCTGGGGGCAGCAAGGTCCTCTCCAAAGCCCTGGATCCTGTAGAGTATCTTTGCTTGTAGATCCTGGATAGGAGCAGGCTGCTGCCACCAGCATCTCTGGTGCTATGCTTCAGTGAGAGCTTCATCCAGTCATGCTCTGGCAGGAGTCACTGCCTGAAGAAGTTGGTGACACCAACTTCTTGGGAAATAAACAAAAATAATAAATGACCAAGCCTAACATCCAGGAGGGAAGGAAACTGAGCAAGGCCTCTTTTTCCCCTGGAGTCCCTATGGGCATCCTGGGTGGTGGGAGATGCTGGGGGGAGATCACAAGCTCAAGGACAGTAGGTCTGGGTGCTTTGAACAAGCCCAACCCCGAGACAGACAGCATGGTCCAGCAGGCATCTCAGGAGCTGGGAACACCTAGAAATCCAGGCACCTTTCCAAGGAAAGCCAGGAAGGAAAGTGCTTTCTGCACCATCTCCTTGAAGCCCTGGAGACTGAGAACATTTCCCACCTTGCTCCAGCCACCCCCTGGTTGGTTTTTTTTCCCCAGCTCAACTGATGTGACATGATTTTTCAGAGGATGAGGACCACAAACAGGAGTTTTCCATGCCACCACCTCTCCTAATGTTCAAATTAACTGGTTTCTCCTCCCAGCTATGGGCAGGACACTCTTTCCATTACTAGATATATGCAAAGAAAAGAAATGAACCCAAACTCATTGTATTTTTTTGTAGAGATTGATATCAAGAAACATTTTGGGTTTTTTTTTCCCCTGCAAACTTGAATTTCAGGAAAACTGTCAGGCTCTGAAATGATTCAGAAGTAAACTCTCGTGCTCTGACCACGTTTCACTCGGGTTATTGGGTTTTACAGCCTGGATCACATCACCTGTCAGATCAAAACCACCTAAACGTTGACTTTGTTGTTATTGTCTCTCCCTCAGGGAAAAAACCCAAACGCTTCCCCCTCCTGTGAGATCAATTTTGCAGTCCAGTTCCAGAGGGAGAAAGCAAATCTCAAAATGCCAGCATTTCTCACAAGGCAGTGATTTCTTTTTTCCAATCAGCCCTAATTACTAATGGTCAGAAAATCTTTAGTTAAAAAAAACAAACCAAGCAAACTTGGAGTTCCCGTCCCCTCCCCCTTCATGGAAAGGGTTTTTAATTCTATCCCTCGGCCTCCACACAGAGCTCAAGTTCCTTCTTCTTCTCATTTTCTAAAGCTGGTTGCCATTTCCTCTTCAAAATGCTGTTGCAATGCGGAACAGGGCCCTAGAAAAAGACTGTTTTCGCCTTCCCCTTCTTCAGGAGAAAGGGACTGCCTCGCCATAAAGTGGTTTTTTTGCTCGCCCTGCATGCCAGAAGACCGCAGCCCTCCCGCCTCCTCAAAAACTGGCCGCAAACCTTCCTCCCCAGTGAACCCCAAAGAGAAACGGCCCTTTGGCTGGCATCCAGCCTGCACCAAGAGCTTCTCAGGGGCTTCTCGAGAAGTAGCTGGTGGTCAAGGACCAGGGATGGATGGTGGGTGCGAGGGAGCCCGAGAGCTGGCAGAACAACAGAGGGGACAGGCAGTGGGTTGGGCCACCCGTGCCTGAGCCCAGCTCTGAGGGTTGAGACCTTGTGCCAGAGTGTGCAAGACCCTGTTTGAGTGATGGGGACCCAGGTGCCTGTGTCAGCATCGTGGCGGGGGATGCACCGCGTCGCGGTTCAGGCTCCAGGGAATGGGAGTGAGAGTTCAAAGAGGAGGAGGGGGCCAGAGGAAGGCTCCAGGAAGTTTGTCTTCCTTTCTTCCCCTCTTTACCTGAATCCATATACTCGAGCACATTGCTCCCTGCCCTTGAACCTTGGGTGCACCCAGCATTACGTCCTTTGCACCTCGGCACACGGAGACCAGTCAGCTTTGTTCCTTTATTACGCACTGCCCAGGCACAGTAAAGCAGCAGCGGCCAGCCCCAGGCCCAGAAGCAGGCCTTGGAGAGCTGTGATTGGAGAGGCCTTCACAAGAGCTTCCCAAAATGGCAAAGGTTTTTTCATGTCAGGCAAAGATTCCCTTCAGTCTGCAGCATGGTGGCTGTGGCTGAGCCCAACTGCTGCTCTCCCCACCCCTTGGAAGCCCACATCACTAACGTACCCTTGAAGGATAGAAGTACTTTTTCCTGACAGACCTCCACCTACTTCAAGAGATGTATAAGCATTATACACCCCACAGCGTGTCAAGCCTCCCCCGCTCCCCCCCACCTCCCTCCAAGTATG
>VXBZ01005398.1:34924-56427 GCA_013399135.1 Heliornis fulica
AAAAAAAAAAAAAAAAACAAAAAAGAAGAAGAAAAAAGGAAGGGGAAGTAGGGAAAGTTTTTCACATCACAACTTTTTTTTTTGGTTTTTTTTTTTTTTACCCCTAAAATTTTATTTCACCTGCAAATGCTGTAACTTAAGAGAAAACAGAGTTGAAATCCTGGAGAATCAAATAAATTGTCCTTCACCAGACCCTAGGGTAAAATGATTACAGCTGGGTGATGGACTTGGGCAAAATTCTGGATGGGATGGGATGGGATGGGATGGGATGGATGGATGGATGGATGGATGGATGGATGGATGGATGGATGGTGGAGATTGCTTTTCTCATCAGAAAGGTGAAGCATCCTCTTTGAAAACATCCTGTGGGTAAATTTAGTCACCATGAGCCCATTTGATTGGTGGGGTTGTGTCGGGGGTATTTCCGTGACTACAAGTTCATGGAATAACTCCCAGTGAAGTCTCAACTCTGTTGGGCTACACTTATCTGTCTCCAGAAGGTGCTGTGCCCCAACCATGTTCAGAGTTGATGGCTCAGCACTTCAGACCATCCTCCTCTGACACATCCTGGCCCACTGGGACTTGCAGAGGAGTAAAGAACAGCAAAGAAAAGGTCCCTGTATGATCTCTGTGCTTCTCCCCAGCCAAAGCCCTGGTGGTGGTCTTACAAAGCCTCATCCACTGCCAGCGTGGGCAGATGTGGAATGAGGAGCACTGCTAAAAAGGCTTTTGGACACGTGCAGATGTGAGCAGCCAGATGCAAATGACAGGCTGGCTGTGTGCAGGTGGCCGTACTTTGCATTGAAACCTCCACTGTGGGCTGTAACTCTGTGAAACACCCTGGTGTGCCTAGTGGGAGGTGTTGCCTGCTCAGCATCCCCAAACTACGAGGATGGGGAGGGGGTGCATAAGTTGCATCTGAAGGAGCCCCTGTGGCTTCTGTTTCCCTCCCAGCACCAGTGCAACAAGGGAAAAGGCTCTGAACATCACAGTGCCACAGAATGACAAGGTTGGAAAAGACCTTTAAGATCATCAAGTCCAATCGTCCCTGTCTTCTCCTAAACCACATCCCTGAGCACCTCATCTCCCCGTCTGTTAAATACACACAGGGGTGGGGACTCCACCCCCTCCCTGGGCAGCCTGTTCCACACCCCTACAGCTCTTTGGGGGAAGGATTTCTTCCTGACATCGCATCTGAACCTGCTTGAGGCCATTTCCCTTGTCCTGTCACCTGTCCCTGGGCAGAAGAGACCATTGCCCACCTCTCTCCAACCTCCTGTAAGGTCATTCTGGGCAGGGAGAAGGTCTCCCCTCAGCCTTCTCTTCTCCAGACTAAACCCCCAGTTCCCTCAACCACTCCTCAGCAGGTTTGTTCTCCAGACCCTTCCCCAGCCTGGTTGACCTTCTGTGGACCCACTCCAGGACCTCCATGTCCTTCTTGTAGTGAGGGGCCCAGAACTGAACACAGCACTTGAGGTGCAGCCTCACCAGTGCCCAGTACAGGGGCACAATCCCCTCCAAGACCTGCTGGCCATGCCAGTTCTGATCCAAGCCAGGATGCCACTGGCCTTCTTGGCCACCTGGGCACACTGCTGGCTCATATTCAATCTGCAGTCACCCAACACCCCCAGGTCCTCCTCCAGGCAGCTCTCCGTGAAAGAAAGGCAAGATGGAGGGGCCAGTCTGGTGGGTATATTAACCTTGATTTGCCATCTCCTCTGTCTGTCCCACTGCTTTCCCCAACTGTCAGGCAGAAATCTCTCTGACACCTCACAGCACTGTCAAACTGAGCTGAAATCCCCCAAAGAACTCAAAATGTAGGGGGAGGGCAAACGCAGAGGCGCGCTGCCTCGCACACAGCCTGCACGCATGCGTGTCTGCGCTGCCATCATATTAATCTTGTTTCCTTAGGAAACGAGCCTAAAAATAACCTCAATTTGATAATGCATTTGGAAGGCTACAAAAGCAAGGCTGTCCCTGGGGAATTAGTTGGAGGCTCCCCACGGACAATGTTCTGCTCACCACCCTTGGCATGGTGGCGTCTCTGCGAGGCTGGAGGGATGAGGACTTTGTTTTTGGAGTCGGTGGAGTTATCCCGGAGGCTGTGCACCATCGTGCTGAGAGAGTCAGGGTGAGAGCCCAGGACAGGCATGGTGGGAGGAGGACAGCAGGGTGCTAACATCCTGGGAAGCTGTGGAGAAACTACACTTTGCCCTGGCTGCTCAATGCAGAGCTCCAGGCATGTACCAAATACATTGAGATGTTTATTTACCCTCTATCTGTGCCACTCCAACCTGGAAGAGCAAGCTCAGCCCTCCTCCTCCAGGCTCCTTGGATAAATATGAGATGGCACTTCCCTCTCCCATTGGTGTTCAGATGGATTAACCTCATTCTGCCTGTCCACCATCATCTGAGCAACAGTTTAGCCCTCTGCAATCCTCACACCAACCCCTGCTCTTGTCTCACGTGATGTAATACCGCTGCCTTCATCAGACTCATCGCAAACGCGATGTAACGGGCGTCACCGAGACTCGGGTCGGAGCAAATACTTCCACAAGCCACAGTGGAAACCATCCAGGCCACTGATGACATGTCTTGAGGCATGTGTGATCTCTAGAGAAGGAGATGTTTGGCACCATAGATGCAATGAGGGGGTCTGGAAACCCAGAAGAAGTTGCCAAGACCGGCCTTTACAAGTTCTTCCAAATAAGAACGAAGTGAAAATTCGGGTCCTGCTCTGTCTTCTGAAGACTTTTATCTGTTCCAGCAGTGGAACATGATTCATCCACGTCCCAAGAGAAGAAAGGAATGGGCTCCCTGTGTGTTTGTTTATGTCCCCTCTGTTATTACACAGAGTGTGGTCTGGTGATTGCAAGGAAGACGCTGGCATAGCTTCCTGGTGGCTGTTCCCAGCTCCCTGCGTTTTGCTGAGCTTGGATACAGCCCACAATTCACCTCGTGGTGCCCTGACCTCCTCATCCACAGACCAGGGGTGCTCCAGTCACCAGGAGTGTTGTGACAAGTCCCATTGTGCCCATCCAAAACTCTTCATTTTTGTTTTTTTAAGGGCTGGAAGAACTGTACACTGAAAGCAAGACACAGATTTTTCCATTGCCTGATTTTTTTTCCTCAGCTGAAGAAAAAAAAAAGAATAAAATAAATAAATCAGTTATGTGCCCTTCTCTGATGATCTTGTGATACATCACATAGCAAGGATGTTGTCACAGATAACTGATGCTGCTACATCTGTTTGATCAGCTTCTTACCTAGTGATAACAGGGAGAAATGTGTGTTGAGGGAGGAATATTTATTAGAGGAAAAATCCTGTATTTCATGTACGTCAGAAAGGTCCAGCACACAGAGGTTCAGATTCTGCTGTGCCACTGTTATGATTCATGAATGAGGGCTCGATGCAGGAATCTTTCATCCTTAAACAAAGTGGAACTACTCCTAAAAAGGCAGCAGAAGCCCTGAGTGCCAGAGGCTCATGGGCTACTGCATTATTTTCCATGCGTTCGGGGCCTCGCGGCTGTACTGCTGTTGATCAGTGGGAAAACCACCCCTTATGGCATCTCTGTTCCTCCCTCATGTTTCCCAACCTCTCTCCCTCTTCCCCATCTATGTTTCTCCTCTCTTCTTCCTCTGTGCTGTGTTATCATCAGATTTCCTCTTGCTGGTCCCTCTCCATGTTCTAATTAAAATCCCACCCTCAGGTTTTTGAGCGTTAGTGAGGACAGTGGAGGGTCAAAGGGGCTCTCGCCCCCCAGTCACCAGTGCCAGGCAGGATTTGGCTGCCTACCAGCTCTTCACCACTGGCATCATTGAGACATATCTTTGGCTCTCTTCCTTCTCCTCCCTTCTCTGGGAGCTGTCGGGGTCTGCTGGACGTTACGGACCACACATGATGTTAAACAGGAGTGACGATCCTTTCGTGGCTCTGCCTGTAACACCCCCCCCTCCTGCTCTCCCTGACGAGTGAGTAGCATGGAAACTTCAGCCATTGACAGCTTCTATAAAAAGTGGTTAATCTGCTTCTGCACGGTGAGGAGCTCAGGTGGCTTTGCCACTCTGGGAACGGCGGGGGTGAGCGGTCACGTACGTCTGATCCCGGCTGGGCTCGTGGTCCCGTTTGAGACCTCAGGCTGGCATTTCCATAATTTACTTATACATCTGATCTTCCCCATTTTTAGCAGCATCTGCCAACTTGTGCTACAGTTGTTGTGTCCTTTCCGTGACAGATGGGTTTGGACGAGGAAGGAAAAGTGCTGCACTTAATGGTGTGCTTTAATTGGCTTTTCATTACGAAAGCTTAGGTGTCTCTGCAGCAAAGTGCAGTTAGAAGTCAGTAGCGGGGTGAGGACTAGGCTGCAGACTCCTCCCAAAATGTGGGGGCTGCTGAGGATCAAGGTTTAGGCTCAGTGTGATCACTACAGGAGGATTTTCTAGAATCCTCTCCAGGAGTGGTGAATCCAGCATCATCACTGCTGACTTTGGGGATGATGGAAGCACTGTGCTGGAGATCTGTTCCCACCCCATGTAATACTTGCTAACAGTAACAAGAACACGCGTACCCGCTGATCTCATTCCACCATCTGGAGCCAGGAACTGGGTGGCCACCTTGAAACTGCTCATCCCAACCGCAGGGATGTCTCACGTGGCCTTTCCTTCGTGACCTCTCAAGCTGGTAAATCAAAGTCACAATGACTGCCAGCAGCACTGCAACTCAGGCAAGCACCATCACATTTCACCATGTCTTTACTACTCAGAGGGAAGAGGGGTTAGGAACAGCCTGGTGACAGAAAGAAGCATCTTCTCAAAAGCACCTCTGAGGAGAGGGATGTCAGTAGACCAAGACCTCACAATATTTCTGTCATTGTGATTGCTCTGGTGGACTTTCCTCCCCTCCTGACCAAGTTCTGTCCTTGGCACAAGCTGGTGTCCCACCCAGTTTGAGTTTTGCTGAAGCAGTTTGTCACGAGGTCACTCTCCTGTAGGTACTTGGATACCCTCTGCTAAAGCAAACATCCCGCCTGCCGTGTTTCTAGGATGCAGGTCATTTAGACAGAGAGCTGGAAACAACCCAGGCTATAAAACTTTCCATGTGCACTTTAGATTTTCATACATGGAGGATATATTTAGGTGCTCTCCAATAAAACCCAAGCTTGCATCAGGGATGTGATGAGAAGACTATGTGAAGTCTAAACGAAGGTAGGTGGCAGGAGGGACCTATGTCAGCCTCGCTGCAGACGGTCTGTTCCTTGGGCTCTGCCAATGTGGTGTCCCAGGGTGAAGATGCCATCTGGTTTGGCAGAGCAGCCAGCCTGAGGACGGTGCTGGTGTGATCAGAGAGGGGTTAGGAGGATCTGCTTCAGCATGTGCTTCTTTTAAAGACAGGGTTTCTGCAAACCTGACCAGCAGACGGCTCACTGCATCCCAGCTTGGGGCTGAGACCGGACCAGGATGGGGGAATGTGGGGTAAAACAGATGTACCAACCCATCTGTCCTCTGAAACTTTGGATCTGGACACAGCCCAGTGTTGCCCTTGCAGGGAGCTGTTAGGAAGCCCTCAGGGCTGTGGGAGAAGCCCAGTGTCCCTGTACACTGAACACACCACAGCACTGAACCCAGGGTACCCCACCACAGACGTGTGCAAAGGAAAAGCTTTCACAGACGTGTTGGTTTCTGATATCTGAGGACACTTGTTTTCTGCTAAACACTGAATCACAGGCCAGGGTACATTAGGTGGGGATCTGGTTGGGTTTTTTTCTTCATATCCATCTTTATCACAGTTTTACAGTTGCTCTCCCAGTACAGCCAGAACCCCAGATCTCCCAGCCCTTCCATTCCTGTGCTTCCACCCCTGGATAACGCGATGCTGCTTCCTCCTATAGGTCACTGTGTTGATTTTCAGCACTAAAGCTGCGGTGCTGAGTGCAGCACAGCAGAGCTCCCTCTACCACAGTCACATAACACCCTCAAGGTCACAGAAAAGGATAAACTTAACACAACTTGGACAACACCGTCTGTCATAGAACAGTCACACCAATGGGGTGTTATGAGGAGATATATAATGATGGGTAAATACTCACTAAGGTGGCCTCCAAAGCAGTGTAACCCTGCCCTGTGTTCTTCAGGCTTCAGAGACAGGGTAGAGGGTAACTGGGGGTAACCTGGGATCAGCTTTTTGCCTTTAGGCAGCTCATGAGTTTGGCATCTGAGGGTGGGAAGGGGGACAGGTCTGGGCATGATGGGGACATTTCATTTACATTCCTCTCTGAGAGTGTTTGTCATCTCCAGAGTGACCAGCATTTGCTGAAACATCCCAAAAGGGAGATGGGGTTTCTGGGTTTGGGGTTTTTTTTAACCTAGTGGCAGTTCTTTCTACTTGAGATGGGTGTCCAAGGCAGGACTCACCCATGGGACACTGCAGTTGCTCTCCTGCCCTCCCACTCTGAGCAGAAGCAGAGAGAAAAGGGGGATGTGAGTGTCACAGCTCTGTCCCAAAGGCAGTTTCCACTTTTAAACCTCATTGTGTGCTTCAGTGGATGAACCTATGTGCCTTGTGTTCCAGCATGCAGCTCTTCTCTGCAAGCCTGTGTACAGGAGATGGTAAAGAACATCAAGTCTCACCTCACCCAAGCCCAACCTCTGTTTTAATTCACCCTTTTCCCACCCAAATGCCAGCTTATCCCCCTTAGTAAAAGGCCATTTAAGAGCTGTTTTACATGTGGGTTTAGCTAGCACTGATGAAAGACCCAAATTGATTCCCTGAAAACGTGAGAGCATTTGTTAGCTGGCACCTCCCAACTACTTGCCACTGTATTTCCATAGAGAGCATGGTGACAGTGATGGTCATGCCACCACTAGAATAGGTGACTCAGACTTTGCCCTCACATTACCTGCTCAAAATGCTCAGCTGTCAGCCCTGCCATGTGTTGAGCTTAAATTATTGCCAGAAATGATGCCATGGCAATGCTAGGCAACCTGCACACTAGCAGCGCTGGAAAAATCCGCTTCAAACAATGACAGTGTTTAACATTTTCCATCCAAAAATAAAACACCAAAGAGTTTTCCAAACACAGGTCAGCAACTTTCTTCGCCCTTGCAAACAAAAAGTGGGGTGACCTCTTAGAGAGCAAACAGCTGTAACCAACCAAGACACAGGCAGAGGTGAAGGAGAACTCGGGAGATGGACACCAAGTGTACCAGCATGTCTCCTGCATCTGCCACATGCTCAACCCCAGCTCTGGTTGGAAAAATAGCATTCTGTCTTTTCCTTATTACTTCCCTCCTTCTGAGCATCACAAGTGTCATTCAGGCAGAAGCAAGATGACACTCACAATATTTAAGGGAGTTTGAGGAGAAACACGCTCGATCGCATTCCCCTCCGGAGGAATGCATCAGGCACTGGGCCAAAAGCAGCTGTTAAGGCCCCAAAAATGTGGCTAAGGAAGTGTGAAGAAATGCTGACTGGGCATAAAGTCAGAGGCAGGAATTTAAAGAAGCTCACTGTACACATCTGCAACACATCTGGCTGTAACATTCAACTTTACCCTCATTCTGTGAGGGGTCTAATTCCTGACATGCTCTTCCTCTGTCCCCTTGTTTTGGTCTCCTCTTGCCTCCAAGTGGTGCTCACCTCCCTCACAAACATCAATCCCTGCTATGGGGTGACTAGAACCTAGAGGGACCATCAGGAGAACCGTCATACTGTGGACAGGGACCCAGGTCACACACAGGTGAGTGATTTCCCCATGGTCACACCAGGAATGGTGATGACAAGGAAGGAGATGTCTTGCAAAGGCTGTAACTGAGGATCCAGAGATGTTATGGCTTGGCACAGAGCAGAATCTGGGATGTTCTGGAGTTTTTCTGTGCAAAGAGACCTCCTCAGCCTGCATCTTACCCAACCTGCTACGGACCTGGGCCCAGTTCTTCTACACATATGTGAGTCTTTGTCAAGTCCAAACTGCCAAGGGACCATCTAGGTGTGGGTGGCAGGTTCTGCTCTTGTGCAGTTCTTCCACCATGAGCCCTAGACAGCTTCACTGGGGTGATGTCAGAGATGTCACTCAAAACTGCTGCTCTGACAACAACAGTTCTGGTGTCCATCACTATTTCCATTTTCTTGGAAAACTCCCATCCGACGGACCGGGGCCACCACCCAAACCCCTCCTTCCCTCACCCATTACCCTTCCTTACCTCTTCTCTCACAAAGCTTCTCCCTTGCTGCCAGTAAAAGCTCAGCACCGCTTCCAACCCACAGCAACGCCGATGGCAGCAACTGGGTTTAGAAAGCAAGGGCAGAGGGGCCCGACTGCCGCAGAGTGACACAGTTTTTGCCCTCTGGCACCGCACAGACCGACTGTCAGCACAGGGCAAACCGGCTTATGTCAAAGCTTAACGCCGGCTTAATGAGCAGAAGGGAAACTCCCCGGTGAAACGCTGAATGTTTCATGCAAATGGTGAGCAATAATACTCACTTCCCCTTAGGTAATTTTAAGGTAGGTGTTACCTCTTAGTGCAGCCGATGTGCAGAGGGGGTGATGGAAAGGGCGTTTTGGAAGGGGTTCCTGTCAAAGGGATAGTCTATATGTTACATATATGTTACAGGATGTATGTTTCACTCTCTGTCACTGATTTAGTGGCAATGTGAAGCTGATCTATCTTCCAAAGACATATTGCACAATTAGGACCTTGGCATGCCACTCCATGTGCAACCCTGGACTCGGGTCAGCCAGGCACCCATTCAGGGATCATCTGTGTGAGGGGTGTCCGGTGCTGCCTCGGGGAAGAGAAGTGCTGAGGTTGGGAGGACGACAGACACAAGGCTAACATCACCCTCTCTCCCACCCCTCTCCCCTGAGGACATCCATATAGGCTTTGGGAGACACTTAGGACCCGAGTCTGTCTTCTAAGATGGTCCAGAGGTGGGAAAACATTGTTTGGTTCTGCTATGTGTCACCAAGGTGTGTAAGAAACCTCTCAACATCAGCTGTGGGACAGGCTCTCATTTTGCATGATGCAAAGTGAGATGAGCATGTGGTTGCCCTGTTATGTCTCGCTTGGACTCACTTGGTTTATTGCCTGTGTTTACTCAAGGGGAAAAAGAAAAGGTAAAAAGCAAGTCCATAAATCAAGGATGGGCTTATTTGTCCTGCACTGGTACAGAACAGATGGTTCTAGAGGTAAATCAGGAGGAAAGGGAAGACAGCGAGGGACTGCAAGGGAAATAAGGCACTAAGAGCTATCAGTGATTCTTGGAGACCAAGGAGCAAGGCAGAGCCCATTGATGCTTCCCAGCAGAGCTGGGCAGAACCACCTGGTGGGATCTCTGCTGTGTCCAGCTCTCTGCAAGCATCCCCTGAAATCCCGTGGGTGAGGGAGGATGAGGATGTGCGGCTCTTCTATCTACTAGTGACTTGAGCGTCCACCTAAGACCGAGATCCACGCACACAAAAGGCCAAGGTGCCTCAGCATCAGGACCTTGTCCAGAGAGATGAGGGGTATCAGTGGAGATGTAAAATGGGCTGGTATGTGAGGCACAGAGCAAACTAGTTCCCCACACTGCTCCAGAAGAGTCCCTCAGCCCTCCTCTGCTTCTGCTCTCTGTGAGATGGAAGACAAGCTCAGAGCAGAGCACCAGGGACTGCTGTGGGGCTGAAAGAGCCCCTGAGCATGCAGGACAGGCCCATGGCTGGTCCTCTGGGCAGTGAGGGGGATTATCCACATTGGCTCCAGCATGGAAAGCTCTGCAGCATCACCCTGCAAGTTTCCTTTCTAGTCACAAAGAAACCTGGAGGAATCAAAAACCATCCCACAGAAACTTACCATTAAAGAACACAGGGAAAAAACCTCCCCAGTCCTCCCCATCATAAACCAGTGCCTTGCTTGGCTGGATTTACTTTCTCCATCAGCAGCAAATGCTGGGAGCTGTGCTGCCAGCCCAGTGCTCTGTTTTCCTGTATGAGACCAGTACGTGCATCGACGTGATGATCTTCCAGAGGAGAGGCTGTCCATCCCTGGACCACTGATGCCAGCCCTCCTGGGTCATCTTTAGGTATGCTCAGATTGGGTTAGCAAGCTGTGGGGCTGTTTGTCTGACCTGAATCCTGAGGCAGTGAGTTCCCCAGGGCAATTATATCTGTCCCAAAAAGATGTTTTTGCCTCTTCGCTCACAGAGTGGCCTTTTGTTCCCAAGCTGCAGAGCTGAGTGTTGCTGCCCCATCAACTGACAAATACCTTCTGGAGATTTTATGGGATATAGCACAGAACAAATGGCCTCTCCTAAAATATTTCCTTTCTTTCATAAATCTTGATTATGTTGCTATGTCCTTTCCAGACATATGAAACTGCTCCGGACCCTGCTAAAAAACTGTTTGGTGTTTGGTTTAGGGTTTGGGTTTGTTTTTTTCTCTTTAACCCCATGTGTAATCCTTCTGTGGGAAAGACAACAGGGCAATCCTGCTCCTTGTAAATCTTAGAACATGGAGATGCAGAAAACAGGAGTCTTTGTGCTGACCCCAGTTTGGGTTCTTGGAGTGACACCGTATCTCAGAGCTTCCTGCAGGAAGGCTTCACCCAGCAGAGCCTGAGAGAGGCAATTTCTCCATCTTCCCATTTGTTTTAGCAGATTTGCCCTGGAAAACAGAGCAGGAACATGCTTAGACCCCAAATGCACCTTGTTGCTGGCCACACACAACTGTGAATGGAAAGAGGGAAGAAATCAGCTTTCTTGTTGAACCAGCGTCGGTATGGTGCCGAGATTTATCTCCATGCTCAGGAAAGCAAATAGAGAGCTAAAGACAAACAGCCACCTTGATTTACCAGTGAGATTAAGAGCATGTTAGCAGAGCAAGAAAGAGTCTTCATAAAAAATAAAAGAGCAGGCGGGTGGAAAGAGCAGTGAAGATGAAGCTCAGCGAGTTATCTAGGGCATGTAAGAAAACCATCGGCCCAGCAAAAATGTGAGTAGAGAGCACAGGAGGTGAAAACCATGGAGGGGGGAGGAGAACAAGGCATTATGTTTTATTTATCTTACTTTTTAACATTTAAACAGCTTTGTCTTGCTAAGATGGATTGACAGACACCCATGTGGCCGGCTGCACGATGTAGTCACCGAAGTCACTGCGGTCAGGCAGGTCAGGAGTGAAGGCCAGTAGGCAGGTGGAAAATAGCTCATCTCAGGCCATGGAGATTACCATGGGCTAGGTCTTGTCCATGTATCTGTCCATGTATCCACACATGCATGTGCCATCACAGTCAGCTCGCAGCTTCATGGCACAAGGAAGCAATGAAACAAACTCACTTGGGAGGTCCAGGGTGCATTGGGATCCAATGTTCACCCTCCTGTGCTGCAGGACAGGTCCCTCCCTGGAGCCAGGGATGCTGAAGCATCCATTGTGCTCTTGCAGAGGACACTTTACCTCATTTATTCCTCTCAGAATCATAGAATCCTAGAATGCTTTAGGTTGGAAGGGACCCTCAAAGGGTCCCTCTAGCCCAACCCCCTGCAGTGAGCTGGGACAGGATGAGAGGGCTTCAAGTTGCACCAGGGGAGGTTCAGATTGGATATTAGGAAAAATCCATTCACCAAAAGAGTGCTGAAGCCCTGGAACAGGCTGTCCAGGGCAGGAGTGAAGTGGAGTAGCCTTCTCTGGGGAGATAAAAAAACAAAACAGGTAGAATTGGTGTTTCAGAAGATGCTTTAGAAGTTATGGTGGTGTAGCACTGACAGTTGGTCTTGATGATATTGAAGGTCTTTTCCAACCATGATGATTCTATGATTCTATTCTATGATTCTTCCTGAGAAGTGCTGGTTGTTACTTCTTTTTTGGGGGCAATGGCAGGAGTTGGCTGTTAAACATTGAAAGGGATGGGGATTCTGGGAATATAGACTGTCTAAAACACCAAAAATAAGATTTGACATCAAATGATGACCACAAGTCCCTGCAGTGGAAAATGAAATGGCTTCAAGTCTCTACTGCTGACTGAGGAGAACCAGCTTTCTGGTCCTTGTTTTGGGGTGGAAGAGCAAACCCCTGCAGATTGCTAATCTCTGCCAGGGACTGGCCATCAGAAACTCCAAACCGTGTATGGTTTTGATTCCTTCAGCCTGAATGTTGAAATAATTGAGTCAATAGTGTGTTTGGGATTGGGTGGGGAAATTCATGTGAGGCACACTGCTTCCACACTCCTTTTTCCCTTGATGAGCTCATTTGCATATGCAATTTCCTAATTCCCCTTAGCATGAAAACTGTTAAACACTCTTTAACTGTTAAAAAAATGTAAAAAGGTTTTCTGTTTTTAACAGAAAACTGTTAATAATCCTGATGTTAATTCGTTAGGATTATGAGTTTGCAGCAATTGAGATTAGTTGGTTGTTTGCATCACTCTTACAGCTGCTGCAGCCTGTTTGAGGGCAGGGAAATGCACAGCAGCATCAGCAGGTGGCTTCTTCAAGGTTTGTTCTGGGGTTTTTTCCTTCCCCAGCCTTCAGAAGGCTAGACATAACCTCTGCTTGAAATAAAACTATTGATTCCTCAGTGTCTACACAAGCCATGGGACTCAAGGGAAAGGGTCCAGGGGAGTGATCTTCTCTTAAAGAAGTCATTGTTTTCAAATACCAAATGGAGCAGGCATGTAGATCCAGCTTCACTCAGCCATGTTTGGCACCCAGATGTGATGCCTGGACATCAACCTGGAGTCCATGCAACCTCACTGATCTTACCAGTGTTCAGTCATGGCCCTACATAATGTGCCAGAGAAGAAAGGACCATATTTCACTCTAGGCTGTGACTCGAAGTGCTCCCACTGTATTCATCAACCCTTTGCAAATTAACAGTTCAATTAAATCGTTGCCACTTCATGGTGAGCATCACTTTTTAAGCCCTCATTCTGCCTGTTTAGATTCCTGATGAGGCAGAAAAGTCCAGCATGGGAATGTATCAGTGACATCAAAACACATGAGCTGGTGCAGAGGGTTGGGACAGAGCTGCTCAGTGTGTGATCAGGCTTGCTCAGTGGGAACAAGGTGCAATCAGGGCAGCATAACCTGATTCTGAAGCTAAACATGAAGGCAAGGAGTGGAATGCACCAGATATGGGTCTGTCTGCCTTCTCTCTGGGTAAGGTCACCCTGCACCCTTTAACACCACCCCCCTCCTCTCTGGTTTCCGGGACTTCATCCTGAGCTGAGGACAACAATGGATGGATGGAACCACCAACCCTTCCATCTTGGCCACAGGAACAAACTTGAGGAATCATTTCAGAGCAACCACCACCCCACAGCTAAACCTGGAGACTGCTGGAGACCCAACCCTCCAAACCCTCATTCCTCCCTCCTGACTCTCCAGATTATGGCTTTTGGCTCCAGCACAGACCTCTTTTTTGTGGGATAGCACATGCACCAACATGTGTGTGTCCCTCCCTCCCATCCTTTAGCTTCAACAGGACCTGACATCATTTAATACTAAAGTGTACCCCGAGGTGTTACAAGGGAATGACATGAGGCTTCCTTTATGCTTAAAGCTAAATTGTGCATCGTGATTATGCCCCTTGCTTAATGAGGGTGTGTACACTGACTGTGTGTTGTGAGCATCCTGCCTGACTCCTACACATTTTGTAGGCTCCTGAGACCCTTCGTTAAAGAAGGAGGACAAGAGAGCCAGCATCTACCTGGAGGTTGACCCACAGCTGTTCTCCATCCAGAATTTTGACCTTTTAAAATAAACCAGGGAGGAAATGGAGGGATATTTTAACCTTGCTTTGCTTTTAGTCAAAAGCCACCTTGCCTCTTGCTGCTCCCATGTCCTGCTGCTGCACCGGGTCTCTGCGGCATTCACACAGGGGATTTCCTGACCCAACCTCAAGCCAGCAGCTCATGGGCTCAGGTTCTTCAGGCTTCCTGTTTTTCTCTGAAAGCTTTCATTTTACCAGCAAACTCTTTCTGGTTCTGAGGCTTCTTGTGACTGAAATTTATCCTCAGCAGGACGTGACCGGTAAAGTCTCTGAACGCTCCTCCTTGTGCTATCGCTCTCTTCCTTGCTGTCAGCTGCCTGGGTGGGTGATGTGCACCTCTGTGAAAACTTCAGGAAGGTTTCACTGAGATCCTCAAGTCTTACAGGTTGTTTTTAGAAAATGGAGTGTGGGGGGGAGGTGTTGGGTTGGGTGTTAAGTTGGGTTCCATAAATACTGACCTTGCTACAGACGGCTTTTCAATTACAGTCATGGAAAGTATTGTGCTTTCTGCATTAACTTATCAGGGAGCAGCAAGCCCTCTATTACTTCAGCTTTCACTCATCTTCCCACAGCTGCTGCTCAAGTGCTGTTACAGATAAATTAGTGAGTTGGACAGCAATGGGGGGTGCAGACGGTCAGGTCTCTGGGCTGCCATCCCGCCTGCCGAATGCCATTAGAGAGACTGAAAAGCTGTCAGGGACAGAGACACCCAGATAACCCTGGGAGGGATTGCAGTCAGAGAGACGTGGTGGTGACAGGATCATTTATGCAGAAAATGTCTTTCTTTCATTTTTTTGGTTGTGTGCATAGTTGAAAAAAGTTTAAATAGGTGCAGATGTGATTGCAGGCTCGTTAGCTATGTGGCTGAGCAGAAAGCTCCATCACTATGGGGAGGAGCTGTTGAAGGTCTCACTTGGTTCATTCCTTGCAGACCAACTAGTAAATTTCTAAAACAATTACTTTGTCTTAGAAAAACATTACAAGCATGTGTTCAAAATATTATTATTTTCCTCACTAAAATATTTACATTAAACGTAACCTTTTAACTGTAGGTACCCAGAGCAAAGGCTGTGGTGCTGCAACAGGTTGTCTCTGAGTGACATCCAGGACATGGACTGCCATAGCTCTGGGGTTGACTGACAGTGGAAATACATCTCCATGAGCCTTAGCTCTGGCTAGGATGCTGTGTGAGAAGTTTCCATTAAGAATATTGAAGATTAAAACAAAACAAAACAAGAAAGCAGTTTGTGAACAAGCTCTTGCTAAACACACTGCTCCTGCTAAGGTGACTGAAACAAATCCTTTCCTTCTTGCACTGGGTCGACCCTTGTCAGTGTATTTCAGTGCCACAAACTAAATCGAGCTGTCTCTTCCCAGCTGAGCTTTCAAGTGGCCATAGTCTCCCTTTGTGGGCTGGATTCGGGGCAGGACTCTCATGCCCAAGACCCCCTGGTGCCTTGAGCAGGGCTTTGAAGGAAGCAGCTGGGAGGGATCCTCTTGATTCATTTGCTTTCTTACTGCACTTGCCTCCTCTGTGAAGCAGTGGTCATGTTGCTCTTGCAAAACCTCAGGAGATTGCTGCTGGATGCTGGGATTCCCTGAGATGACTTCTCCAGGCACACCACAGCCATTCTTGGGCTGGAGAGGCTCTCTCAGCTACATAAGCAGAATGAGGGGTAGGACAAGTTGGGTTGGGTTTTTTCCTCCTTAGACTGTGAAACCGAAACACTTGTATTGGTTCAGCTGCCCAGAGAGCTCAGTGGTGGGTGCAGCACATGTCCTTGATGTTCTGGCTGGCAGCACACTGCTGGGGAGTAGAGACAAAGCAGTCTGCAGCATGGACTCAACCCCAGGGACTGAGACAGCACCTGGGCTTCCCATTCCCTGGGCTACTTCAGGTTAATTAGCTAATTAGCTTAGAGACAGGAAAGCTCAAAGGAGCTGGACTCTCCTGGAGAATTTAGGGGTTGCTGGCTCTTAATGCTGTTTTGCTAATGATGCAGTGGGCATGGGAAACCTGCAAGTGCTTCCCTGCCCTTCACAGGGCATCTTCCCTTGGATTCTCACTGAGCTGAGCCCAGGGATTGAGGCTGGGGGAGGTGAGCCAGCAGCATCTGCAGGGACCATGGGAGAGGACCTGGGGTGGAAGGGCAAGGGGAAGCAGTGGTGGCCTGAGGCTCCTTTCCCCCATTATTTATCAAAAAATGAATCTTTTAGGTGATGAGGAGGGAGAAAGTGTATCTGAGGAGGAAAGAGGAGCAGTTGGGGGACCCACAGGGATGGGAGCTGCTGAGCAGAGCCCTAACCCAAGGCATGAGATTTGAGGGAGTGCAAGGGCAGTATTATAGAACCATCAAATCTCCTGAGTTGAAAGGGACCCATAAATATCCTTGAATCCAACTCCTGACCCCACACAGGACCAGCCAAGTCAGAGCATAGGACTGAGCACATTGTCCAGATGCTTCTTGACCTGAGTCCAGCTGGGTGCTGAGACCACTTCTCTGGGGGAGCCTGTCCCAGTGCCCAACACCCCTCTCAGGAAAGAACCTCTTTCTATGCTGAGTTGTAACTAAAACCAATGAATTTTTGGAGGAAACTAGGAAAGTTTTATTGTGGTGCACTGATGTGTCCTGTTTGAACTGGAAAGATATTCAGAGCAGATGATTATAAAAGGTCCTTTCAACCTGCAAGACAAGAGATGGGATCAGTGTGGCAGTAATGTGTTTTCCCAGTGTGCCAGAGCTTGCATGTGGATCATCTCTACAGCCTGTTTGTGTCTCACAGGAGGTGCTGCACAGCCCGAGGTGACCACGAGCATCACTGGGAGGCACACACAGGTACCACTCACTGTTGTGTCTGGATATCACCATGGCTTCTCTTTGGAGCTCACTGGAGAAAGATGTGCTCGACCCACAGAAAAAGAGGCTGCTGGAAACCATCCGTGTCTGGAAGACAGGGAAGAAGAAGAAAATGTCCATTCTCTGTCTTTTGGGTGAGAAGCCTTGGAGGGGCAGGAGACAGGTTGAGTTGCAAACTCAGGGAGGTTTTGGGCAGCTCTAGTCAGAGAGTTTGGTCTCTGATGTCTCTTTTCCTAATCTGGGAGAAGAGATATGACTGGCACTTGGAATGGTGTATTTTGAGATTAAATGAAGAAAAATCTTAATCTGAAGATAGGACCTATCATGTCATCTTAGTTTGTCAAGAACCAGCAATAGAAGTTTCTTCTTGAGTGTTGGGTGTTCTCTAGCTGGCAGGAGAGAGTGAGCTGGTGTCTGCAAGATTGCACCCTCCACCAGTGTAAGATTTTTATTTTTTTACCATTTGCATCAAATCTGTCATTAGAGGTCAGCAACAAACCATTCTAACATGAGTCAGAATTGCATCCTGATTGTGTCCCTCCATGGGTTTGGTGAAAGCTTTATCTCCAAGGGGTGATGTAGCTATCTTGTAAGTAAAGCCTCAAATACATGAGTTACCTCCAGAACTGTCCATGTCATCTTTCTGGAGACACCTGGCTCCTATATGAGTTCTAAATTACAATAGCCAGAAAGACATAAGTGACACCTCCCAGATGAAGCAAGAGCTGACCATAAGCTGATTGGCACCAGAACTGGTTTTTAATGGGCTCTGTTGTGTGGGTATCAGCCAAACAACACAGTGTGTTGTAGGGCCAGCTATAGGGCAGGTAACGATTAGTATATATCACATGGTGCTAAGGTACCCTGGAGCTTCCTGAAATAATACTTGTGCTGAGCACAATGATCTGGTTTGAAACTAAATTATTGGGAGTCCCTCCATGGATTTCGTGGTACTCCAGATTAGACCCTGGAGAGGACTTCCCATATGCTCAATGTAAAGTCAGTAGAAACACTGTCGCATCTCTCCATGCATCCACAACAGCGTCTGTGTGTCCATCTGTAGCTTCCCACTCACACTGAATTGGGCTAACAATAATATTGTGGTGTTTTGTGTGGTTTTTTTCCCTGTCCCTCATCCTCAGTGGACACCTTTAGGCCAGTGCAGCCCTTTCTGGTGAAGGTCAAGGTAGACCGAGGAGAGCAGTTCAAGATAGCCTGCAGGTGGCCTTTGGCAGAGCTGAAGCTGGTAGATGGAAAGGCTCTTGATCAGGTAAGATTGACTTCTCCTGTGGCAAATGGCAGAACTGATTGTGGGAGAGTGGTGTGAATGGGAAGGAACACAGGCCAGGATCCACTGTGGGATTTGGGTCCTCTGGAGCTCAGCCCACGTGTTTAGATACTGGTAAGAACAATGGGGGCTGTGTGATTTCTAGTATAGGACTGAACTAGCACCTGAATGATGCTAGTTTTGAGGAAACAATCACCATCATAAACATTTGAAATCCTTCTGCCTTCCCTCAGAGCTGTTTCCTAGAGTATGGGGAAGTGAGGCCTTTCTCCCTGGATGGCCCCTCCATCCTCCCTCAGTGCTTTTGGACTTCTCATTTCCCTCATCTTTTCCAGAGCCTGGGATACTGAGGCTGGAATGATTTCCTTCCACCAGACTTATCTATTTCAATGTTAGGTAATGTCAGGCTGGTGAAATGCCTGACCAGGGTGAGATCTTCCATCAGCATCAGTGGGCAAAGTCCCCTTCTCCCTCAAGCAGAGGAGCTTCTGAGGCTCTCCAGGAAGCCTCAGAGGCTGGAGCAATGGGCTGCAAAGCCCTGCTCCTGCCAGGTCTCCAGCATTTGCAGAGCACATTGTCGGCCCCATCTGTCGATCCATGTTGACAAAGCTTCTTGACAGACATTTGCATAGGGTATTTAAAGATTAAATGGAGGCATTTACTGCAAGAAGGATTATGGAGAGCTGGAGTCAGCATGAGTCTGTGCTTTTAGGGTGACATTAAGGTTTTTTTGGGTGAGAAAGCTTGGACAAGATATTTCCTTTCTGCTGCTGGGGCTGGCAGAGCGTCGTTAAAGTTGTTATAATTAGGTTTTTTATTAATGTGAATGTTCCAGAGGCTTTGGCGAGGTGCCTGGGTATTCACAAGCATAGAAATAAAGGAGATAGAGAGCAGCTTTCCAGTTCTGCATCCAGGACAAATAAAGTACATAAGCCCAGCATGTCTGAAAGGAAAATCACATTTTCAGGTTTGCAGGGCACCTTGATCCTACAGGTAGAACTGAACTGATATCTCATTGTCTCACATCTTTCTGTACATAAGGAAATACATGTTGTCATCCTCCCTGAGCTTTCCTCTAGCTGATGAGCTTGGCTCCACCAGGTCTTCTCAACTGCTGAGGCTCCTGAGGAGTTAGGATTACAGGACACCTCTGGGATTTTCAGTCCTTCCCCCTCACTTGCCATTCCAATGAGAAGAAACGGATCACAGTCTATGTTGAAGTGTTGGGGTATCTTTGAACCCCCTCCTACTTGGAGACAAATAGTGAACTTGGCTGTCCTGATGGCTAAATCCTTCTTACTGCTCTGAGCCTGTGTTCCTACCCACATCACTGTGCCATGACCATCCTTTAGGTTAGACAGCTCTTCTCTGCAGATGTGTTTTCAGGTTGCAGTGACCTCCCCTATTAACCTTCCTTCAGGCAGGCTAAGCAGACTGACCCCTTAGTCTCATCTTCCATGTTGACATCTATCTTCCTTTCACCATGCCTGGAGACCTCTTTCAGACTGAATTGTTCTCAAGCAGCCAGCATCTCCAGGCCATTCCTCAAATGGGATCTGCTCACCAGCTGAAGCTGCTGTGCAAGGTCCCCTGGCAGCATGTGTTGACATCTCTCAGGGTCCCACCATGGAGGTCAAGCTCCCCAGTGCTTAAAGCAACACACTGCCTGTTGCATGGCTTGGCAGGTCCATGGAGATCCAAACAAGAGCTCTCCTCTGTTGCTTAGCAGTTTGCATCAAGCACAGGCAAACCCCAGCTCCTTGGTTAGTTTTCAGTGTGCACAGCAAGGGCTCAGTGGTAAGTCCTCTCCATTCCCTGGCACCAGCAAAGTCCTGACACTGCAAGTCCAGCAGTACTTTAAAGTTATAGCTCCCTTGACCAAAACAGTATTAATATTTATGAAGTGATTAACAGATCCTGCTAAAGGTTATAAACCACAGTGTGGTGCATTCCTCCCCCAGCCATCACCGCTCTGCCTTGTGGCAGGGGCTGCTACTGTTGTGGGGGCATGATGTATTGCTTTGAGGTGTTTAGAAAGCAACCCTTAAAGTGTGGTAGGCTGCATCCTCATAAACTGTCTGGTATGATGATTAGTATCATTAATTATAAGTGTGGCTTCCAAGTCCTCCAGAAGATGAGATCAGTCTGTGCGGCTGAGCTGATGAGATGGTGCAGGAAGGAGTTTGTTTCTGTGGGATGTTCCTAGTTCAGCAGGAACTCCCTTTTTCTCTCCACTTTTATACCACTTAGTGGCAAAAATTGAGTCTCCTGTGGCTGGAGTTCCCCCTTTGTGAATCTACATCCTTTGGGCACAGATAGATGCAGAAATACTGACTTACACAGATGAACACAACATGGGGACGTGCCAAGGGTGCAGCATGTGTGATACCATAGTGCTGCTGGGGGAATTTCAGGACTTAGCTTGGAGAAGCATGTTTCAGGGTTTCTCTGGGTGTTCCCAAGTCTTGAGTGAGGAGTGGTTTGAGTTTTAGTCTTCAACAAGGATTGTGGAGGGAAGTATCTGTGGTGGGACACTGTGGTGTGGGGTGGACACTGGACTTACCCTGAGCAACTCTGGTTATCCAAGCTTTCTCATTCAGCACATCATTACAGTGCAGAGCTTATTGCCATGGGATGCTGTGGATGCCAACACCACAAATAAGTTCAAAAAACCATTAGAGGAATTCAGGGACATCAGGTCCTTCAAGGGCTGTTGAACATGGTGCTGTAGATACAACCTCTGGCTCAGCGAGCTGCTAGGTCACAGGCTGCTGGAAGCTGGCAGGGAATCCTGAGGCAATATAGCCCTGGGCTTGACTTTTAAATTTTGCTTTTTCTCCCAAGCATCTGCCACTGGTCACTGTCAAAACTCATCAGTGTTCATCCCCAAAACCTGCACTAGAAGGTGAGAGATTTATATAATCTGGGAAGAAAACAGTGTGCTGGATCAACACTGGACCTTGGTCTGACACTCTGTGGGTGTCCTGGTCTCCTAGAGCCAGAATTGCCATACATCCTTTTATTTTCAGTGCTGTTATCATGCCTGTGGTGCTTTGCCAAGCACAGTTCTCAAACCTTGCTCTGGGATAGCAGCAGAAGTCTGAGGAAAGTTCTCTATAGCTGCAAGAGAGCAATATAAAGGAGTTGCAGTTCCCTGCAGGAGTCTCCATCTGTCAGTATGGAAATACAGGGCTCATCTGGGGGATGTTGGGGGGCAATAGCCCGTTTTAGTCCTCTGTCATATCTGAGTCTTGCTGTGACAATGTGGCTCAACCAAAACCAGTCTAGTCGTCAGCATGATGCAATGACAGCACTGGTCTCCTCGGGGTCACCTTCCCAGCCAGGCTGTCCTGCTGGGTGGTCTCAGGGAGCTGTCAACACGCCCCTGGTCTGAGCTGAGCTCTCCCCTCAAAGACAGAAGCCCTCTGCTAGTCTTTGTTCACAATGTGCCTTCCTGGGGCGACTGAAAGCCCCAAACCGCGACATGGAGGGTGAGGGGGGCGGGAGGGGGGTGTGTGGGTGTGTTTCTCCTCCGGGCGTGGGAGGTGTTTTTGCACATTCATTAACATGTGCTGCAATCGGAGCTTGCAGTTAAGATGCGCTGCTACCCTGCGCTCT
>VXBZ01005398.1:56456-91912 GCA_013399135.1 Heliornis fulica
ACCCTCCTGATGTGGTGATTAACTCCTGACATCCAGGCAAGCCTGGATTTTGATCTGCACTTCGATAAGGTGTACAAGTGGACCGCTGGCAGCTTCGATGAGAAGAAAAACTTTATCAGATGCTTGTGGAAGCTGAACCACAGATTCCTCTCCAGCTCTGTCACGTTTGTGAACGTCCCCTCTTGTGCAGCAGAAGGTATTTAGTTTCCTTGTCACACTCAGAGCAGTTTGGATTTGGATTATTTTTTTTTTTTACATCACTGCTATCATCACTTTAGGAATGGGAAGTGAATAAGCTTCCAACAGTGAAGTTTCTTTTTGGTGGGAGAGGCTGAGGTGGGTACTGGTGAGAGGGAAGCAGGAGGATCCATTGTGTGTATCTGGAGGTGGAGTCATTGGATTTTATCCACTGACCCTTGCCAAGGAGACACAGTGCTAGGCTGGGAAGAAAAACAGATGGGCAGTTTATCTTGTCTCCAGAGATGCTACATGCACTTTGGGTGGGGGAGGTGAGCAGTGAGGGGTGGGTAACATCAGGCCAGGGGAGGCTGGCTGGCTGTGTGACAGCATCCACCAGCAGCACAGCAAGAAATAAGAGATACAAACATGTATTTTACTCTACAGCACATGACTATCAGTGTATCTGATCAGAAGAAGCCTATTCATCTCCAAAACATGTCTCAGCTTTCAGTGTAACAGATCAACATGCCCCAATACACAGTCCTGGAGATGTGAGCAAGTGAAAAAGCAACCAGAGCTCAAATTAACTTTCAAATGTCCATTCTGTCCTTCCCACAAAGCTGTCCCTTTATCCCATCCACATCTCTCTCTGCTCCATGCTGTGATCTTAGTCTAACTGATCATCAATCAGGAGTATTGGACTTGTGTCACTTGGACTCAAGGGGACCCCTGGGGCTAGTATCAGCAAGGCTAATAAAATAACCTGGCTTGGACCATCTCCACATCTCCTCCTGTCTGTGCAGGGAGACAAGGGCCCCAAGAGGTTGGGGAGGACACAGTGGAGACTGAGAGCCCGGAGGAGCTCAGTGCATACCAGGAGATGACGCCGAAGGAGGCTGCCGACATGCTGAAGCTGATGGAGGAGTACGAGCCCCTTGTGAACAACTCGGTGGCCTTTGCAGAGCAGCTCAGCAGTGACCTCCACGTGCTGGATGAGGTAAGTGAGCTGAGGCTGTGACCCAACCTAAAGGGAGGTGTCTGGCACTTAGGGACACTGGATTGAGTCTCCAGGCATCAGCAGCTGTTTTGTTTGCTGCAAGCACTTGGGGCTGAGACCACTTTGTCTCAGCTTGTGCTGTGGCATCTCAGGCTGGAGGCAGGAGGACGCTGCTCTCCCCTCACCGGGGTTTGTCCCACCATGCCCACAGCCAGGCAGACAGCCCCATGTGGATGCTCAACAAGCAACTGCACCTGTTCAGTAGGGCCTGTTGTGACAGGACAAGGGATGATGGTTTTAAAATAGGGGGAGGGAGCTCACTGTCACTTTTGTGCAGGAATGAATCAAAGTGGCAGAGACACAGCCGCAGGGAAGGACAGGGAGCCCCACTGCACGTGGACGTGGAGGGGTTACAGCTTCTGGGGCAGCACAGGGATGGCTTATGGTGACAATGAAGTGGGGGGCTCCAGGGCTGGCTGGGAGAGGTGGGTGAGCGTGGGGAGCCCCTTCACATCGGGCACAGTGTACCACATGGTGGGAATCAGGACTGCTGTATTTGTAGTGACCAGGTCTGCAGTGATCTGGAGCAATCCCATGGTCTTTACCACATCTGAAGATGATGTACAGGAACTGCCCCGAAGGGAAAACATGGTGACAATGCCCACACTGTGTGTCTTCCTCCTCCCTGTCTGCATGGGGCTGGGTGTCCCATGGGCAGAGTTAGACTGACGGACACCTCTGGGCACTGAGAGCTCCCCAAACCCACAGCTGGGTCTGCAGCCCACAGAGTGCCTGGGCCAGCATGGCCATTGCAAGCAGAACATGCCAGAGCAGTGGGGACAGGACCTGACACTTTGCTCAATCACAGAAACATTGAAAATTCCTTCTTTTTCAGGATTGGGGTTGGTTTTTTGTGTGTGTGTGTGTGTGTGTGTGTGGTTGGTTGGTTTTGCTTTTTAATTTTTTATTATTTTATTTTTTTTGAAGCTGGCTAGGTTGCTGAGGAGGGAGGGAGTGATGGAAAAGTGTATCTAAAAATTGGGAAGTGAGAAAGGGGAGCTGGCAGGCAAGGATGCCTGGGAGGAAAGGAAAGGAAAGGAAAGGAAAGGAAAGGAAAGGAAAGGAAAGGAAAGGAAAGGGCCAGCAGCATCCCTGCAGAAGGAAAAGCAGCAGCTAGGGAGAAAAAATGAGGAAAACATGGAATGGAGCCATGAGGAGATAAAAAGTAGAAGATAAACTGTGGTAGAAAGGAATGATAAAGAAGGCACGTGTTGTTTTCAGACTAGTGAGTTTTATTTACTTTATTAGTATTGCTGCATTTTATCACACTTCTGCAGAGGGCAGCTTGTTTCTTTGATAATGCAATAGCTGCCTTGAGCACTTATCTTCTGTGGATACGTAGCTGAACAGCAGGGGAGGGGAAACAAAGGAGCCATACAGGAAACCACCGACCCTAAATCCAACCTCCTTCAGCTCCAGTGTTTGCTGTACTCCCGGTTGGTATTTATACACACCCTCTCACACCCGGCAGAGGGCTGCTCCCTGCAAGGCATACAGGCACTTTGTGACTGCTTCCCAGCTGCAAAAGTACCCGGTGAGAGGAACTCCTAAATCTCCATGTGGTTCTTTGAGATTGAAGGTGATGTCGAATACATTATTTTAATGCCCGCTGATGAATAAACGCCACTTGCTGCTGCTACAGATTAATGAATGAGATGTTTCTATTACTGAGGTTTAATCTGTGATATTAAGTGTTCTTAATACCAGCACGTTAGACTGGCACATGCATCTGTTTAAACATTTTTTTTTTCCCTGAAACGCTGCACCAACAGCAAGAAAGTGCTTATCTGCTTCGGAGGGGAGCGAGGCATGGCCAGGGCACCCGGGAGGCTGTGAGCTCTGATTTTTCACATTGATATTCACAGGTACTTGCAGGATACCTGCTGAAACACAGGCAGCTCTGGGCATGTTTGTGCTGCCTCTAGGAGGAGAGTTATTACCCGTACCCGAGCGGTGATTCTCCAGAGAGCCCTGTCTGCCGGCAGTTGCCCTGCTGATATCACGGGTGATGCTTTGCTCCTGGCAAACCCCCGTGAGTCTGTTAAGCCCTAATAAGACAATCCAGAGGCACGGCAGTAACAGGCTTGCAGGAGGTTTATGGCTGTAATTGAGGAACATTTAATAAAGTGGGAAGATCTGGGCAGAGCCCATGGCCAGGGGCCGGGGTCCCTGGTGTGCGGCTGGAAAGCAGCAGTCTGGGAGGGCTCTTCGCTCCTTCCCAGGTCATGCTGAGCATCACCAGAGCTTTCTTTCTGTGATGGGTATCTGTGGGCATTAGACCCCACTTCAAACTCGAGTCCCTGCCTGCCCTGCTGTTGCTGGGCTCCCTGTGGGAAAGCCACATTGCTCTGCAACAGGGTATATCTCATGGAGGTGCTTTGCTCTGCTCGCTCTGTTATCTGGCTTTTCTGTTCTACACTATCCCCCTGACCTTCCCAGATCCTTTGAGGATCCACCATTCCCCACAGACCTTTCTCCCACCCTTTCCCAAAACAGCCCTCTTTGCCACAGGAGTGTGTAATCCATGCTTTGCCACCCGGGCCGGTGTGTGCTGCAGAGTGGCTGTCACACTCTTCCAGAGCTCCTCTGTGCTGCTCCAGCATCTTCTCCTGCATATGGATCCTCAGGAGCTGGAGCTGCTGGCTCATTTTTATCCCAATATCAATGCAGATGGAGCTCAAAGAGACTCTCCTTATCACAGCATTGTAAATGTCCAGCATCCTTTATTTCAGACGTTTCTAATTTGAAGCACAGGGTAGGTCCAGGTCACAGAAACCTGACTTGGGTTGACAAGACTCTGCTTCTCTTGCTCCTCTCACTTTCCCCTGGTGAGCAGCATACTCTGTGCATGTGCAGAATCTTCTGTTGCTCTTCTGAAAGACCTCAGGTAATTGAAATACTATAAAACACAAGCTTCTTTAAAATCTTTATTGATGGATAGAAAAAGGGCTGTCTGGAAGTCTCACACCTCCCAGGCTGTTTGTTGATTGTTTTAGTTGCTATCACAGGCCCTGAAAACAATACAATTAACATTTCAGAGCAGTTAATCTCTAGCAGTGATTAATGTACCATTATTATCTCTACCACCCATCAAAACAAATGCTCAAGACCTCTCTTGTCAAATTGCATCTTCAGGTTCCATATTAGAGACATATAGGTGTGCATGTCTTGTACATGATTTTACTATTTATTAGTTCTGCTGCCAGAGCAGCTCAGCTGGGTAATGCTCCTGCAGCTGTGGAGCTCTGCTGAACATGCTGTGACAGGCACTTGGCATGGCCATGGACTGCAAAACTGTGTTACAGAAAAGGATGCTACAGAAAAGGCTGGTGTGTGTCCTTAAAAATGTTGTGGGATAGCCCCCCAGGTCTTCCCCAGTTGTGGGGATCAAGGATCAGAGACTCTGTGCAACGTCCACCTGGGGATTTGCAGGGAGGGAAAAGCGGGGTGCAGAAGCTTGGTAGGTCTTGGTGCCTTCTCCCAGCCTACAAAGACTATTCAGCTCACAGTCAGATTTGCCTGGTGACTCTGCAGTAGCTCTTTGGTGTGGCAGGTGAAAGTCCTCTGAGGGAACACCTTGCTCAGGGTAGGGTTTGGCTCTGCTGTGCACTCTGGACTTGCAGACAGTTGCTGATGTAGATTTAACCACACACAGAGTCGAGGTGTTGACCTTGTGCAGGTAATGATGCAGGACAGCTGCAATTACAACAGCAACTTGTGCATTATGATCACAGAGTCTCTGCTTTGACTTGGAAGGGTGAAGGGTGCTTGACTTTGAGGTGGTGCAATCAGCCCCCTACAGTGCTGAAGCCCCTCTGTTTCTCCATTTCGCAGGCCAACCTTAGAGCCATTATCTCTTCTGAGAAGCAGGTGACACAAGTGATGAGCTCCATTGATGAGGCCCTGGCAGAGGTGGCCAGAGTGGAGGAGACCTTGCAGATCTATGATGAGTTACTGAGAAGTGTGAAGCAGCAGATGGACCACATCCACCGGGAAAACTCCTTGCTGCATCGCATTGTTTCCAACAAGACAAAGCTGATGGATGAGATCCTCTTCCTCACGGTATGTGCATTTGCAGAGACATAAATCTTCAGCCTGGTGGATCCATTAGGAAAAATAACAACTTCTCTGAAAACTATTATCTGTCTGCAAAGGCTGCAGGGCTGCTCTGCCCTTGAAAAGAGGGGCTTTGTTCTCTTGATAATATAAGTGTGACCACAGAGCTGGGATGGACTACAGGTGGACCAGCAGCAGACCCTCACTGTGGCCCAGGGCTGTAAGTGGCATCCTTGAAAGTCGTTTTCTTGGGCAAAATAAACCTTAAAGATGTAGTGCCCAGGAGCTTCCAAACGCAGCTCTGCAGGCTTTCAACTGGGACGTTGTGCTCTGCCTGTCACTGTCAGCTTTGGGACTCAGGGGCTGCTGGGACAGAGCACCCAAAGCCCCTGAGGTGCCTCCAAAGTCCAGAGGTACGGACTTCTGTTTTGTGGGGCTTCTGGTTTGGTGGGAAGCTGTTGTCACCAAGAGGAGTTGCTGCCTTTCTCCCTTCAGCTGGTGGTTTTCAGTTAACAACTAGGGGAAAGCAGCTGTCTTTAGTAGACAACAGTGATTTGAATAGCCAGGAATCAATGTCCTGGAACATGCAAACACGGTACTTAACGAGCAATTAGAGCCAGAGCCTGCAACCCCCAGCCCTGCTCAAAGGCTGCTCCCATCAGCACTGACCCACCACCCTCACACCCACCCAAAATCCTTGGAGTGGGTCCAGAGGCAAACCGTACATCAACCCTGGGAAGAGCATCGTGGGGACCCCCCCTACCCCAGGAGAGCAGCCTGGGAAGGGACAGTTGACCAGGGACCCTGCTGTGTCTCTTCTCCCTGGTGGGAGTTTTCCCATCAGATGTTTCCTCTCCTTTTCTTTCTTTTCCTTTTTATATTTTTAACCCCCCACCCTTGAAGAACCCTTACATCAGTGTGGACTTTGCACACATCAGCCAGGCCCAGCAGCTGCTGTGGAGTAAGGAGCTTTTCTCTGCAGAACCTTGTGGCCATGAAGACACTGGTAGCAGTGACAGCACAGCCAGTGAAAAGAGTCTCCATGGGAAAGCAAGTTATTTACAAACATTACATGCCATAAATGCAAGAATAGTGCTGGAACAGCACAGCTAATCCTTATTTCTTGGGGCAATGGGTCCAAGCTGGAGCAGAGGAGGGTCCACGTGAGGTCCTGGGACAGGCTGCACAGAGAGGCTGTGGAGTCTCCTGTGGAGACATTCAAACCTGCCTGGACACATTCCTGTGTGACTTAATCCAGGTAATCCTGCTCAGGCAGAGGGGTTGGATTAGATGATCTTTCGAGGTCTCTTCCAACCCCTGATGTTCTGTGACTCTGATTCCACTGTGCACGGTGACCTCTGTGCCACTGACTAATTTCTGAGTAACTTGAGCTGCAGCTTCTACAGCTTTTTCTTTCTCCTCCTACCACCCTGCTGCCCTTAGTGATCCCAGAGGTGCTGGCCCTTTGGAAACTCAGGCTGAGATTGGCAACTGCTGCAGCTGTTACCCTTCAGACCTTTGGGTTTGGTGGAGATGGAGCAGCATGGTCTTCTTGACAGACTCTGCAGCCTGGTAGCATGCACGAAGATACCACTTGGCTATTTCAAGCCTTCTGGGTGGGGTGAGGAGGATTGAGAAGCTGGTTGTGCTTGTACCTGTTTCTCTTCTGGCTTTGTTTTTAGACCCACCTCAACCTCAGCAGGGAACACTGTGATGCCCTGAGCCGGGCAGATCTTTCCAACCCCAGCAGAGTGAAAGCCTGCACTGCTGCAGCAGAGGCTTTATCTGGCTGCATGAACATCCAGATACAGCCTGGTGAGTAGAGAGAAGAGATTTATGTGTGCAAATGGTATCCCAGCACCATCCTGTGCTGCCCAGCCTCAGCAGGTGCCCCCAAACTGGTGAAGGTGGAGAAGGTGTTCTCAGGAATTGGCTCACAAGTTTGCTGAGCAGCAACAAATTAGAGAAGAAACAAAAGAAACAGAAGGCAGGCAGGCATCTGGATTGAAGCTGGAGATGGGAAGGTTCAGGTTAGACATCAGGGAGAAGCTCTTATGGAGAAAGTGTTGAGGTGCTGGAAGGGGCTGCCCAGAGAGGTGGTGGCTGCCCCAACCCTGGAGGTGTTCAAGGCCAGGTTGGATGGGGCCCTGGGCAACCTTGTCTAGCTNCAGTAAAGCAGGTCTGAGAAAGCCCAAGTAACTTCACCTCTAAACATCCATGGAGACAAGGAGCTGGGGGAAGATTGGCTCCACTCCTAGAGGAATCCAACTCCCACTGCCAATGGCCAAGCTGGGGCATCTGAGTACTGCAGGAGGTCTGCAGGCACCTCTGTAGGCACTTGGGCACCAGATGGTCCAGTCTGCATTGAAGTTGAGGCAAACTTATTGCAAGCACCTATACAAAACCGCTAAATACCTGGATGACAGGCACANGGTCCCTTCTAACCCAGACCAGTCTGGGATTCTGTGATGTGTTTGGGAAGCTAAATGGCATCACTGGCCTGGGAGTATGTGGGGTGTACTGTGCAGAGCACCCTGCAGCCCACCCAGAGCTGCAGGAAACAGGCTTGTGGGGTCAGCTTTCCTCTTAAGGTATTACAGAAGCTTTTAAAATCTCCATCAGCTTCTATCTAGAAGCTCAGTCAAGCAGGTCTGAGAAAACCCAAGTAACCTCAACTCTAAACATCCATGAGCTGGGGGAACATTGGCTCAGCTCCTAGAGGAATCCCACTCCCACTGCCAGTGGCCAAGCTGGGGCATCTGTGNTGGGGCATCTGAGTACTGCAGGAGGTCTGCAGGCACCTCTGTAGGCACTTGGGCACCAGATGGTCCAGTCTGCATTGAAGTTGAGGCAAACTTATTGCAAGCACCTATACAAAACCGCTAAATACCTGGATGACAGGCACATTGTCTGCTGCCTGTGTACAGCACCCCTTGGGAAAGGAGCTGCTGGAAAGATGTGCTTAGAAACAGGGGACAGCCCAGTTGTCTGTGGTTGAGCATGGAAAAATGATATTTTGTTGTAGCAGTATCCACTGTGGGTGGTGTTGGAGACCTGCTGGTGCACAGAGTCTCAATCCTGGCATGAAACCCTGTGCTTTCCTTGCAGAGAAGCTGGGCATTTGTCCTTGGGTTGGACTATGGATGCTTTGTGATATATTTATTTATTTACNTTTTAAAATCTCCATCATCTTCTATCTAGAAGCTCAGTCAAGCAGGTCTGAGAAAACCCAAGTAACCTCAACTCTAAACATCCATGAGCTGGGGGAACATTGGCTCAGCTCCTAGAGGAATCCCACTCCCACTGCCAGTGGCCAAGCTGGGGCATCTGTGTACTGCAGGAGGTCTGCAGGCACCTCTGTAGGCACTTGGGCACCAGATGGTCCAGTCTGCATTGAAGTTGAGGCAAACTTATTGCAAGCACCTATACAATTCCTCTAAATACCTGGATGACAGGCACATTGTCTGCTGCCTGTGTACAGCACCCCTTGGGAAAGGAGCTGCTGGAAAGATGTGCTTAGAAACAGGGGACAGCCCAGTTGTCTGTGGTTGAGCATGGAAAAATGATATTTTGTTGTAGCAGTATCCACTGTGGGTGGTGTTGGAGACCTGCTGGTGCACAGAGTCTCAATCCTGGCATGAAACCCTGTGCTTTCCTTGCAGAGAAGCTGGGCATTTGTCCTTGGGTTGGACTATGGATGCTTTGTGATATATTTATTTATTTACTTTACATCCCCTCCCTGTCTCTATTTTCTTGCTACCACAACAAATCTTTTTTTTCCCTTTGTTGCCTTTTGGGTGGTAGTATTTCTCTCAGACCTTACTCCTTGGAGACCTGCCTTATTTGCTAGGGCACTGAGCAGTGTTGGTCTGCAGCCACGACAGCTCGTGCTGGTCTGCACCTTGACATCTTCTCTCTTGAAATTATTTTTCTTTTCCTAAAGGTTACCGGAAACTTCAGTCTGTGGCTGAGCAGCTCATCATGTTTGAAACACTGAAGCAGAACTTTGAAAATGCTTTCATCAGTCATATTACCAGCATCTTTGAGCTGCAGGTAAAGATGCTCATGTGGCATTGGAAGATATTCATGTACTAGTGAAATAGTTCCATCAATGTAGGTGACACCACGTGAGAGGATTCTCCAGAAGTGTCTCCCCAAGCAGAAGTTTGTAACATAAAATCCTTGGTCCTTTGATTGACATTTTCCAGTGCTCCTCCCACATTTTAAAAGACAGGATGGATGATATTTCTGTGGGCTGAAATCTGAAAGGAAAATGTTACTCTTCTAGATTTCATTTCATGAAATAAAAGGGGCGACTCCCAGATCCTTCTCATGATTTCCTTGAATCTTTAGCATTTACTTTCAGGCATTGACTCTGAGAATACAATTATGAAGCAGTTATTTTCTTTCCAAGCCTGTGTTTTATTTTACTTTTTCTGCCATTTCTATTGCTTAAGGGTAATGCCCAGGTCCCTGCTCTTGGTCAACCCATTGGCAAGTTATCTGCACCAAGCCACAGACTGCACCATGATGAACTGGTGCCCTACACCCCACTCATGGCCTGGTTGAGGAATGCTAACTCAGTCCTGTTCTGTGATCTCCCCAAGGTATGGCTGAAATCCTGAGCAAATACTGTAAACCATCCACCTGGAACAGATCAGTCCAACTGGTCTATGTGTGAAGAGAGCTTGGTTCCACCAGACCCATACCACCTACAAGCTTCCAGCATCCGGCCCTTCTAGGAGAGTTGGCCTTCTGGTCAACTTGGTCACGAGATGTTGGACCTCTGTGCTTGACACAAAGTGGTCTGGGACATGGTGGCAGACAATGTATTGAAGGAAAATGTCTGCAATGTGAAAATTTGGTCTTTTTGCTTTCATCTGACCATTTCTCTACTGAGTGAGAGTGAAAAGCATTAAATTAATGTGCATAATCTTGCATTTTATTCAACACTGCTTTATTTAAAGGGTTCCAGGGAAGGGACACTGTAAAGTCCTCAGCCTCTTCCCTTAATAAGGATGTTGTTGAGTAACCAAGGTGGTTCTTTTTCTATCACTGAGTCTTGTTTTCTGCTTTTCCTGCTTGGTTTTGCCTTTCAGAAAATCTTACACACCAAAACCAATAGGTCTGTTGCCATCTACTGACCTATGTTCTAAGTGGGCACCTGAAGGAAAAGCTATGAAATGGGCACAGTTCACAGAGAGATGATACACAGCAGGAATGTCTTTGTCTTCTCTTCCCAGGTCTATGCCCAGAACCTCAGCAGACTCTACAGCAGGGAATTCAAAGTCTTTTTTGAACAAGCCAAAACCTTCTTGTTAGGAAGAAGAAAAGGAAGTGAGTGATGTGCAAATATTACTTTTGTGCTGCTGAGAAGTGATTTATTGGCAAGTAGGGAACATGGCAATCATCCTCTATCACAGGTATCTTCCCCAGATTTACCTCTTCCTCCATGGATGAGGTCAGGAGCTGGCAGGGAGTGACCAAGCTGGCTTTGCTTTACACCAGGCAGCCTTTGTGTGAGCCTTGGCTCTGTGTCTCACCCAGCCACTTCTTGGAGCTGAGGTTTTGTGTGCCTTCCCTTCGCTGGACTCGGAGATGATGCACATAGGTGGCTGAGATCATGTCTCCATGAGCCATAAGAGGATGTGGGAGTGCCTGGCTAATGCCTGGTCCATATTTCATGCAATCAGAGCAGGTCACAGACTGCTCAGATGCTATTTTTCCTTGTAAGGAGACAGCACCAAGCCTGTCCCTGAAGACACAAGTGTAGTCATAGCAGTATTTGTGAGAGCAGAATGATTTCATTCTGACCTGACTGTGGGGCTGTGTTGTCCTAAGGTAATTGTTTCAACAGAAATCACCGAGTCTGAGTCAAAATACTCCGGTCAGGTGTTTCTGAAGATAAAAAGAGAAACTGATCTGTCTCCTCTGGAAGTTTTTGATTGCACAGAAGTCATATTTTCCTTCAGCAAAACAAAGTACTGTTCATGCCAGCTTGGCTCCTTGCAGGCTCACTTGAATGTCAGAAACCACTTTGCCCAGCATGTTTAGTCTATCAGAGCACTTGCTCAGCTTCTTCCAGCTCTGCACCTACTTCATCACTTGTGTCCAGGTTTCAGGGCCAAGCAGTGAAGCCCAGGGAAAGACCCAGGGCTGGTGGACAAAGGATGCTGGTGAAGGGCTCTGCCTCCCTGCAGCTGTGCTGGCCCCACAGCAACCATCACACTAATCATCCCAGCCCAGGTGACACAACTGCCCTGCTATCTGTCCATCCTTTATCTTCTGGGATTAAGTCCATGCTGTTCTGATGGGGCACAAAGGATGGTTGGAGAGCCTGCACCATGGCAGCTGGAGGGAGCTTCAGAGCTGACCAGGCTGCAGGGTCAGACACTGATCTGCACATGATCTTGACTTCTGTAGCCCTCCAGAGTCCTCCCCCTCAGTTCCAGAGGTGGCATAAAGAGAAGAGCTGACATCTGGGCATTTTGCTCCTCCCTGCTCTGCATCTGTGAAGAATCTGGTGAGTCTCAAACAGGGATGGAGAGAGCCTTTGCCAGCAGCAACTTGCACAAGAGTGGGAGCAGGACAGTGCTTCTGCTGGCAGCTTTTCCCACCTGTCCTCACCCTGAATGTCCTCATCCCTCCTTGGAGATGTCTGTGACCCAGCAGTACTGGACCACTCGATGCATCACTCATCAGATCTGGGATACCCACCCATTGGACACTTTGTTAGATCCCCCCTGCTGCGATCTGGACACCAGGGTGGACACCTACCTTCAAACAGACAGTGATGGGTTGGTGATGACACCTTCTGAAGATGTATTGGCCCAGGTGGCGGGTCCTGAACAGGATGGAGCACTGTTGCTGTGCTCATTTGAGATGAGGTACCTGAGGAAAGCTCTCCATAGGGTGGCTGGTGATAACATACTGGGATGGGACACACTTTGTGTGGCTCTCATGGGTCACTTGCTGCCAGGCTCCATGCCTGGATGCAGCTTTTCCTGGGGAAACGTGCCCTTTCTTGCTTAAAAAATAGGAATTCCTGATAAGAGGCAGCGAGCCCATGGGCAGCAAGCCAACCTGAGGAAACAGCAGTGGGGAAGCAAATGCTGGTCTGAGGTTTGTAAGATAATGTCATCAAATGCCATTTCCCGAGGGAGGGGGACTGATTTTATTTAAAAGGAAGGAAATAGCAAAGATTGGGTAAAAGATAAAGAGGCCATGGTTCCTATTTGCAAGTGATTGATGGGCTCCGAGCGAGGGACTTGACTTCTGCTGGGCAATAGGAAATAAAAACACCCAGGTTTGTCTCTTCCCAGGGCACAGCCAGCTCTGGTCAGAAAGCCATTAAAATGGGGGGCACAGCAGGGGCAGATGGCCGTTGAGGAGGCCCTTTGTGAAAATGGACTTGTTGAATTTAAAGGAAAAACAAACCCTAGTGTGGGGCGTGTGTGGCAGCCAGCCCGCCTGGTCCCCTTTTGGTAAATGTTAAACCAGTGATTTCCTTCCACTACTTGGTCTGTTTTCAGTGCCTACACAAGTCCCATAAATGGGAGTCATTAAAATCCCAGGGGAAAATCCGGTGTCTGTGAAAACCCACCACAGCAGGAGCAGAACAGCTTGATGGCCACAAGTGTGTGCTGTCAATCACCCAAAGGTGTCTGCCTCTTGCTGGTGTTGCTCCCACAGCCAGGACCAGATGAGATGAGCTTGGCCTGTCTTGGGGTCTACTGGCACTGTGCTTTGCTCCCTGGGGCAGGAGGAAGTTTGGGACAGGTAGGAAGCCCCAGGTTTGTTTGGGGATGCTGAGCCAGCCCATTGTCAATGTGAGCAGCAGGTTGAAACTCCAGCCTGGCATTGTTGTAAAGTGCAAATGGGAACGGTGGGAATTTTTAGAAAACTGTTTCCATGGAGCTGTGGAACAACTGCAGAAAGGCACCTTCCTGGGGGTTGCAGTGCCACCAGCTGAGAGTCATCCACCTGCCCCTGGAGACCCTGGGGACCCCAGGGGATGGAGCAGGCAGGAGAGCATCACCTCCCTCTGGAGCTGAAGCTGACCTCTTCTTGGCCCAGCAGGGTCAGCAGCGCCCTGGAAACACCCGGACATGACCTTCTGCAGAAGGAGCTTGGCAGCAGTGGGTGCTGAAAGCCAGCACGGCCTCTCCCAGCTCCCAGGGAGGTTCAGAGAGTCCTGCTGAAATGTTTTCTGCAAAATTAGTTGGTCCCAGACTGTCTGGCAGGGAAGGTCTGGCTTTGATGGAGTTCTGTGGGAGCCTCATCCAAGGTCTTTCCTGGCGTTTCACCTGCTCAGCTGCTCCTTGGGGTGAACCATGGCATGGATGAAAGCCCAGGCTGCAAGGACACTTGCCTGATAACATCCCTCATCCCCACTTTAAAATACCCCAGGTCAACACCACCTCTCTGTGCATCTTCCTTTGTACTGATTGCTGTGGCACTGAAATTCCAGGGTTGATTCCCTGCTCTCATAAAGGATCATTCACGTCAGTTGTTCCTAAATGTGCCACCTGATGATTTATTGCCTCGTGTCAGCATGATGGGAGAGTTTAGAAGGCAAACTCCAACCTGTCTGTAATTAATTGTAAGCCAATAGTTAAGTCTCTCCTCCACATTTTCCCATTCCATTTTCCACACTAGAACTTACAGGCTTGAAAAATTCTTTCCAGTTGGCTGTGGGGAGATATTTTCTTCTTGGTTTTGCCACTTGCCAGCAAGAAAAATGATCATCCCCTATTGCACAAAGGTGGGGGAAAAAAAAGAGCAGCTTATTAATTTTCTCCATGGTTTTAGCAAGGCTGAGGTTGTGAGTGGGGCTGTCTGTCAGCTCTCATCAGATGCATGTAGGACATCTGACAAATCCTTTCCAGAGGTAAAAGCCCTGCAGGTAGTGGCTTGAATAAGGATGTGTCAGCTGCCCTGAGAAATGGGAGAGCCAGCCTGACTCCCCCAGGACCTCTGGGGTCAGTGCAATGATACGAATTTTTAGAATTAATTAGAAAGTAATAGGGATGTTTCCCCACTGGTTTCTTTCAGTGAATAAAATAGTAGGATTCTTTTTTTCATGCACATGTCAAAGACCTTTTTTACACAATTTCACTTAAGCCAGGCACCCAGCACAGAGTAGTAAAGACCAGTAACGTTTGAAAAGGATGTTAATTTCCAGGTGAATTTTTGTAATTTGTAAAGGCTATTTAAAAAAAAAAAAACCCAAACCAAAACACAAACAAATAAACAAAAACCCACCACAAAAAAAACCCCAAACCAACAAAACCCCAAACCCCTTCTCCTCCCCCTTTACCTGGATAGTATTTTATGGCAATGTACCATCAAATTTGAGCAAAAAACGTTGCTCCTGAAAGTCTTGCAGGCATTTCTGTTGATTTATGCTCTTATCACCAAGGGCTTTTCACTCCCTGGTCTTCAATAATTAGCATGAAGCACTAAATAGCAAAAAGGCAAGCGTCACAGACAGCAAAATAAGAGAGAGTAATGAAAAAGAGAGGAGAAGCTGAGAAGGCAGGTTTAGAAATGAGATAAAAGCCTGCATCCCACCTACATCTGAATCCAACAGGAAAAAGCCAATTCACACATAAGATCAGTCATAAAAAGAGGTACTTAAAGCTGTTAAAATGATGAAAGGAGCTGGAGAGGCCAACAGGGCAGGTGATGTCTAACCAGCCACCACCATAAATGTGCAGGTCTTCAGGAAAGCCTAGAGAAGCCCATAGCGATGGGGAGAAGACAGCAGTCTCGATGGAGTCTCCCGGGGACCCGAGAAGGCCAGGAGGACACACTGGACAAAGGCAATGTCATCAAAGTAAGGACATGAGTTTTTCTAGTGTTCATGGGTCCAAGAGGGGCTGAGCCAGTGCTGCAGCCCATCCAATGGTCCTTTTGCTAGTGCTGTGTACCTGGAGCAGAAGCAGAGATGTTCCATACTGCTCAAGTGGCTTAGATGTCACTTCAGGTGGACATGGACATCTACTTGGGTGTTGTCAGTGCATGCTAGTATGGTTTTCTAACATGCCCAGTGATTTCTAAGCAGATATTGGAGCAGGTGCTGAGAGAGCTGCAACCCCTTTGCACTGCAGAGCAGCAGTTCATTGAGAACTTCTTCCAGCTAAGCCGGGATGCTGCAGACCTGCAGGTGCTGGAGGTAAGTGTGAGGACTATGTCCACTCCAGTCCCATTAACTGGCCCTCCCTGCAGCATGAGGCGAGCCTCAGCAGGCACAGTGAGGTGTCTGTCAGCTCTCCTGGGCTCTTGTCCTCTGCAGCCATCAGTGGTGTCAGTAGTGGGGGAGCTTAAGACCTCATGATGACAAAGAGGAATTGAAGTTAATTATGGTTCCAGAAAAATCACAGGATCTCTAAGTGTTAAACACAGGACTCCAACATCAGGCAGTGGAATTGAAACCTATACTTCACTTTTTCCTCTCTGAGGCTGATAAATCATAATTTCCATCCCATCCTTTCTTTCAGACATCTGCCACTAAGGGAGGAGAAAGCATGGCATCTCCAGAGGACCCTCCTTGCTCCAGGCCTCGGAGCCAGTACGTGACGAGATACATCTTGGCTGCTCTGACAGGGACATGGCCTGGGGTATCCTACAGAAACTGCCTGAGGAACTGATTCAGGGATTAATTTTTCACTCTTGACCATCCTGATGTCAACTCAGTGGTCTCAGGTTTGAGCCCTGGATAGCAAAAAAACCAGGAGACTTGGTCACTGGGTATGCGGAGAGGATGAGCAGAGCCTGCCGGTTCTGCCTCTCCTCTGCACCGTGGCTCTGCCTCAGGGTGGATGAGGGTGAGAGGTCTGTGGTTTGTGGAAAACCCTGAGCTTTGATCTGGTTTATTTCCTCATCAGCAATATCATAAAGTGGAAGTATACTATGGAAGAGAAACCTTATACAAATATCAGTATGAGAACACTTCAAGTGTTTCATTTGGCTGGCAAAACAGGACGTTTCAGTGTCCTCCCACAAGCAGAGATGGTGAGGAGTTGAAGGATGACCCGAGCTCCAAAGCAATGCAGGGGGCTTCAGTTCTTTCTTTACCTTTGCCCTTACCTCTGGAGATGACCACAGGGCCAGTGTCCCTCCCCTTTTAATGCATACTCCTTTTTTTTTTTTTTATTTAAAGCCTAGAAGAACCTACATCCCAACTGCTTAGTGAGATCTTCAGTTGCCTGGAATCAGAGCTGAGAGGATTTCTAGATGTCTGCAATAAGGTCCACCCATTTGGCTGCTTACAGGTCCTGGTTACCTTGAATGATTCCATCTTTGAGATGTGGGACTCTTCCTCAGCTCTCCCCTTGTCTTTCCTCGACACTGTCCTGAGCAACATGCTGCTCCTGGCCAAGAGCAGCTTCAACAAATACATTGTGAGTGTCAGCAGGACTAAGTCCAAGTAGACCTGAGTGATGTTTGACCTCCAGTGTCTTCTAAACTTCTGACATGTCCTCTGTTGAAGGCAGCAGTTTATATCAGACAGGGATCTGACTGTTTGGCTTTGGGAGGACTAGACCCTCATTGCACCAACAATTGTGTCTGTGTGAGGGAGGTGGGACACAATAAACTGAAGTGCCATCTGTGCCTCCTCTTACCAGGATGGCTGAGCCAAAGGGTTTCCCCCATATAGAGTAGTGACTGGGGTACATCAGCTCCAGGAGAGCAGCTAGTGCAGCTTCATGTCCAGCCTCAAGCAAGGAAGCTCATGGACCTTCCTGTAGAAGATACTGTAAATGGAGAGAGGAGTGTCCACAACCAATTACTCTGCTTGTTGTCCAGCCTATCCCTTAGTGTGATGTAAAATGAGTCTGGGGCCACCTCAGACCTGAGAGTACAGTGTCTTGTGTGTTCTTGCCAGGGGAGCTTGTGCAAAGAGATTGAGGAGGCAAAGATGCCCAGCAAGATGAAAGGTGGGATCCTGCCCTCCGTCAGCCGCTTTGAGGAGTTTGTGACCTTCTCGGAGGAGGTGTTGAGGACGGCTCGACGGAGGGGGGAGCTGGACAGAGCACATCTCAGGCTGGCCAGCAGCGTCTTCAGCAGCAGTGAGTACAAATCAGCAGGGAGTGGATCCTGCAGCCACCAGCTGAGTCCCTGGAGCAGGGTACTTGCAGGCTACCCGCCTCCTTTAGCTGAAAGTGCCTCCACTGAGCAAGACCCTGGGAGCACCAGGCAAATCCAGAGCGTGGCATGCCATGTGTGTGGTGTGGACCACCCTGAGATGGTCCAGTTGTGACAGGGCTGAGGCACACATGCTTAGCTTTGAATCCAATGTCAACCTCTCCTTTCCCACTATGGAGGGAGTAGCTCCTCACCACAGATCACTCTTCTTACAAGCACATGCATCGTGGGTGCAGTGGCAGCTGAAGAGCAGCTCCCCCCAAAACATGTATTGGTAGGGAGAGAGGGGTTGGGAGAGCAAGGCAGGTAGCTTTCAGTAGGTCCCTGTGTTGTCCCAGCTGGTGCTCTCAGCTGCTTGTCAGTGAAGGGACCTTGCTTCCCAGCTTGGAAAGGACCTCAAGGGCTGCAGAAGTAACAGCTCCAAGCCTCCAAACCACAGATCACGAGGTAGGGCAGAGAAGTAGCTCCTGTCTGCAGATGACCCACTGAATAGCAGTGGATAAATCTATGAATTCAGCCCCTTCCAGGCTCCAGTGATGTTTACAGTGAAGCAGATTAGGAATCAAGGAAGTGAACAGAGATCAGATCAGGTACTGGAAGAGATCAGATAATTCAAATGCAAAAGCCAAATGACATGTCTACTGCCACGAGTGAGAAGGACACCCTCTGTTCTGCATGCACAGTGAGTTACCCGAGCTGTTGCCCTCTCCAGACCAGCTCTCAGCATGGTGAGGCTGCCTCTGCTTGGCAGGCCAAGCCTGTGCCATGCTGACATGCTGCTCTGGCACCTGAGTCAGAAAGATTTGGACAGGGCTGGACTTCCTTGTCCACCCCAAGACAAGATGGCTGAAAAGATGAACAACCTGTGGTGATGCTTACTTGATCTCCTCATTTAAGTCATCACTGGTGACCAAGGCCTGATATCTTCTGTATTTTGTGTTCCTCCTGACTCTGACTGCAGGGTCTTCTATCCATACCTTATTTGTTCTTTTCTTTTAAGTCAACAGCCTGTCCTCAGCAAACCTGAAGGTGAACACAGATATGGTCATGATGGAAAATTTCCACCACATTCACAGCTTCCTGTGCCAAAAGAAGATCCACTGCCTGGAAGGCAAGAAGAGGGAAGCCAAGAAAAGGTATAGTGAGCACATGGAGAAATATGTCATCAAGTACCTGGGCCAGCCACTGGAGAAGCTCAATGTGAGTACAGGATAAACTGATCCTTTCCAGGGTCTTGAAGAGCAACTGCACTTCACAAAATGACAAATTTATTATTGTGTTCAAGCCACCCCTCCCCAAATCCAGTCTGAGATGTTATTTGGTGTGCTGTCATATCCCCTGTGTCCCCACAGCTCTGACCACTTGCTGCTGGGTTTCACAGAGTCCCAGAGTGATCAGGGTTGTCAGGGACCTCTGGAGATCATCCAGTCCACCCCCCAGCTAGAGCAGGATCCCCTCAAGCAGGCTGCACAGGACAGCGTCCAGGACCATGGGGTTTGAATGTCTCCAGAGCAGTAGACTGCAACCTTTCTGGGCAGCCTGTCCCAGGGCTCTGCCACTCTCAAGTATAATTTCATTCCTCTTCATGTCCATGTGGAGCTTCCTATATTCCAGTTTGTGCCCATCACCTCTTGTCCTGTCCCTGGACACCACTGAACGAAGACTGACCCATCCTCCTGACACCCACACCTCAAGGATTTATCAGCATTGATAAGATCATGCTGACTTTTCCCTTCTCTCTTCTCTTCTCTTCTCTTCTCTTCTCTTCTCTTCTCTTCTCTTCTCTTCTCTTCTCTTCTCTTCTCTTCTCTTCTCTTCTCTTCTCTTCTCTTCTCTTCTCTTCTCTTCTCTTNTAAGAGAAATGTTCTAGTCCCCCCATGATCTTTATAGCCCTTAATTGTACCCTGTCACTCTTGTACCAGGGAACTAGACACAATATTCCAGATGAGGCCTCACCAGTGCAGAGCAGAAGACCTCACCATGCACCACAGCCCCAGCAAAGGACGGGGCCCAGCAGCACTGTATGTGGGTACCAGCATCCCCGCAGTGGCGTGAGGACCTGCTCAGGCCCCCACTCCGGGTTGCGTGCCTGCACCTGACAGATGTTGGGGGTTTTTTTGCACAGCTGCCTGGACTCATAAGTCTAACAGAGTTTCACAGTTCCCAAGTGGCTGCCTTGTTAACTGAGCAGTGAGAACTAACTGCTCCTGAACCCCCCTCACTCCTCTCCAGCTCTCTTCTCACTGCCCTAGAATGCCTCACAGACTGAGATCAGCTTGAATTATTTAGAGGGCCTGTTACTTTTAATTTGTTTCCAGTCCTTGCTGTCAAACATCTTGTAGGTTTGCCTGGTGTCTCATGCTACCTGCAGCCCTGGGACATTAATAGCTCTAGATCCTTCCTCTGTGAGGGACGGTATAATTTCATTGCTCAGGACAAAGCAGAGTGAGTAATATATGAGGGAACTGGGCCTGACTTCTGCTCAGGGTTTTCCAGGGTCCTGCAGGCCACACAGCTCTTCAGGTTTGGGCACAACTCACTAACATCAAGAGAAGTTGAAAAGGGGTCTGAGTAACTAAAGAGCCCACTTCTGGTTTTCAGCAAACACATTTAGGAAGCTCTTTCCCTCTGGATTAAGGATTTAGGGTATTTCTTTGTAGCAAAATTGCAGTGGAAATGCCCAAGGCAGCAAGCAGATTGTTGGGCTGTTTGAACAGGTTGGTAGACATTAGGTTGAAGGAAGTGGTTACTCCCTTTTTTCAGCCTTCATTAGACCAGACACCAGATGTAGAATACCATGTCCAGCTGGGGCAGAGAGAGATCGAGATGTAGGTCACATCCACCTATGACAACTTCTAAAACCAGAGCAAGGCCAGTGGAGAACCTCCAGCATGGCAAGGAGAGGCTGAAGGAGCTGGGCTTGCTTGGCCTGGAGAAGAAACAATTTCAAGGGTACCTAGTAGCGACCTTCCCTATAAGATTACTGAGGTGTGCAGCAGGATGAGAGGATACAAACCAGAAGATGTAGAAAGGAAGCTTCCAGATGGATAGAAGGGAAAAAAATTACTATAATTATAATAAAGCTTTGAAATAGTCTGTCCAGAGAGACTGCACAGTCTCTGTTGTTGAAGGTTTTAAAGATCTAACTTGATAAATGACCCAGGGACCTTCATTTGAATTAATTGTTAAACTTGCTTTGAGCAGGAGGTTGAGCTAGAGACCTCCTGAGGTGCCTTCCAGCCTGGAAGATTCTGTGTCTGAAAAACTTGTGCAGAAAAAAAAAAAAAGTGTTTGCCAGCATTGAGGTTTTTGTGGAGCTGCACAGCTCCTGGTGCTTTTCTGAAAGCCAGCTGAGATCTGTATCCCCTGGGGATGGCACAGCCCTGGGCTCTCAAGAGACAGCCACGCTTGGGGTGCTACATGTGCTCCTTTTGAAACTCTTCCCTACAGATCAACCTTTCCTGTTTTCATACAACATCCTGCAGGAATTGAGAAAATTGAGAGTTTTGCATTACACTTCTGCAGATTCTCTCTGGTTCTCAACCCTCTGTACGAGCTGTGTGAAGCACCAAGGAACATGACTGACATTTTTCCAGCAGCCCCATTTCTCCATGGTGCTGCACCCCTTAGAGATGGTGCTTGCCAAGAAGGGAGGGAAGAGAGCTGGTGGAATTCCCTATGCCCTGCTTTCCTGGAGCATAAAAAATCTCTGATACCTCATTTCCACTTAATTAGACATGGGAAAGGAACTGAGGACAGCAGTCAGGTTTCAATCTTGATGCAGGAGTCCACCTTAGGTAAGCTCATTAGTGAATGTCTTCTTGCCTTTCCAGGACTTCTTTGAAGGGGTAAAAGCTCGTGTGGCTCAAGGGGTGAAAGAAGAAGAGGTCAGCTTTCAGCTGGCCTACAGCAAGCAAGAGCTGAGGAAGGTCATTGAAAAGTACCCGGGGAAGGAAGTAAACAGAGCCCTTGAGGCTCTCTACAGGAAAATCCACAAGTATCTCTCTCCAGAGGAAAACCTTTTGCCGGTAATTGGACTGTGATCTTGGTGGTGTTTTGGGGTCTCAGGACTGTAAAGCATGTATAGCTGTGATGGGCTGATGAAGGAAGCTGATGGTCTGTTTTTCCATAGGTGGTGTGGCACGCTATGGAGCAGGAGTTCATACGTCAGTACCAGGAGTTTGAGGATCTGATCCAACGCTGTTATGCAGGGTCAGGGATTGCCATGGACTTCACCATGAAGGACTTGCTGAGCTACTTCAACTCCATCACTCTGACCTACATGTAGAGGCAATACTCTTTGGATGTTCCTTGAGAGGAGCTCAGGAAGGCTCATCTGCAGCTACACCTTTAAGGAGCTAAACTCAAAACTCTTCCAAAGCTTAAGTTTGATATATGGGGTCCCGAATGTATTGCCTAAATGCCTCTGGCTTTCAGCCTTAGGCCAGATCTCCTTTGGGGAAGTGGACTTCTCAGACCAAGCCACAGCTTCCCTACTCCAAGAAACCATTACAGAGCTAGTAAAAAACTCAAACCCTCCCAAACCTCATACTTCCACCAAAGGAGTGCCAGTGTGGTACCTCTTCAGCAGACCACTTCCCAGGGCAGATGAACAGGGATCTTCTCTCCAGGAACTCTTCTTTTTAATCTACTGTCAGATTTCATGGTGAGCCTGTGCCAAAACAAGAGAGTTACAACAGGCTGAGACACCGAGACATGTGTAGTGTTACTACATCCAGGCACCAGAACATGCACCATCGCTCTGCCAGCCCTTCGGTGGAGAGAGATGAAAGTTCAAAGTTATCAATATAAAAAGTTTTGTTGCTTTTAGCTAAGAGAGGAAGGATTTGCATGTAAACTGGAGTTTTAAATGTTACAGTTCTAAAGATCCAAGCTGGTGTCTCTGCTTGTTCTTACCCCGTTTCTTAGGAAGCATCCCATGGCAACGTCACAACTTGCTGATGTATTTCTGTTGTTTAAAATATGGCCCCTGTGTCCTGTGATGATGATCTGGGGCTAACACACTGTTCATTATAACCTTCTCTCTAAAAACCTGAAGGTTGTGAACTCTTTGGGTCATCATCGGGGTCCACAGTGGTGACACAGGGTTCACAGCTTGACCTACTCACTCCTTAGGACCTGTGTGCCCAGAGAGCTCCAGACCTCTCAAAACTCCATATGTGACAGGTCTGGGTTTTGTAGAGGAATAAAAAGAAAATCTCTAGCTCTGCCTCGGGCCACAGGGAGCCCCTCAGGACATGTCTGTCTGCAGGAAGGCATGTCCAGAAAGGTGCCCAATGCTCTGCACAACACCTGGAGGCTGTATAACAGCTGCAGGCTGTAGGTCAGCATGGCACCTACCCCTCATACACATGCCCTTGGGAGCTTGCAGTGCTCCTGGGGATGGCAAGTGCCTTCCCCTCACCAAGGGAATGTCTAAAGGTGGCTAAAATACCCAGCCTCTTTCCCCAGGATTTCCCAAGCAGCTGTATCTATCCAGCTGTTGGACTTTCAGTTCCCTTGTGTCAAAGTACACCTCTGCAGGGAGCAGCGCTCCGAGATCCTGTTTCTGATCTCGTTGCTTTCTCCCTCCCCATTCTCCTCCAGTGTTGCTGCACACACAGCTCAGCTCTGGGCAGCAGGAAGAGGACAGTCCTAAGGGAACCATCCGGCACGGTCCTGCCCGGCTGCTGGCCTCTCTCGCAGGTACTCAGACTACTCTTGCAGCCCCTCTTACTTGCAGCCCTTTGCTGAGGGACTCTCCTCAGAAGGAGGAAGGGGGGGTGGTACTGGTGAGGTTTGCTCTCTGGGCACTGGGAGCTGCAGGCTGGGATGAGAACTTGGGAGCACCCAGGAAAATTTCTCTGGGTGGGGGGGAAAGGACTTTGCAAAGGGTCCTCTCTTGGAGGTGAGGTCAACAAACACAACGAGGAGGAGCAGTGACTTTCCACTGCCTCTGTTAGCAGCTTCCCCCTGTAACCAGAGCAGTCACTGGGCATGGTCCAGGCCATGCTGCAGCCCCCAGCTTGGGGACAATGGGGTCCTGCAGCTTGGGGACAATGAGGTCCTGCACCAAGCTTGTTCTTCTGAGTGCTGTGAGCAGATGCCCAGTGAAACTGTGCTTGGCTTTATGCTGACCTTGCTCCAGCAACAGCAGGACTTTGAATCTGACCCCAACATAAGAGAAAGCACCAAAACCCATCAAAAACCAGGGTACTGAGTCCCCCATACCCTCACGCTGAGGCCACCAGGGCCAAATCCTTTTCCTTCTCACAGCTTGGTGCAAAGGTGCTCCTGTGCTCCTGGGAACAGCGGGAAGATCTGCTGCCTCCCAGTTAAACAGCCTGAGCCTGCTTTAACTGCTCGCTGATGTCCAGGGTTTGGGGATCATCAGGGGTCCTCAAAGTAATCAGAGCAAGATCATCAAGGAGGATCATCTGCTGTGAATGGGGCTGGAGTGAAGCAGAGAGATGACAATTAGGGCCACTGAAATATTTACAGTACTCTTTAATTTTCCTAAAACGGATTTTTTTCCTCTGCCAAGCCATCATGTCACAGTCCCCGAGCCCTCAGCCATTCACCCCTTGGGCTCACTCCCACAGTGCAGCTGGTGGCAAGTTCCCATCCTCAGGTTGCTGGTCAGGGACACAGTCCTTACCTCTGTGATCCCTGTGTTGCATCTACATTGTAGAGGCAAAAAAAGGGCTTCTGTCCTGTTCCTGTAAGATAAAGCCTCAATACCTTACCATGGGGACACCAAGCAGCCATTTCTTCCATGATGACCTTCCATGATGACCTCTTCTCCCAGGAATATCCTTCCCCCAGAGACATTTCCTACCACAATGACAGTGCCCAGCTTGACTCCACTCTCTGGAGCTCACCTGGATGACTGTCCACACCTGGACCCAAAGGAGGTTGGGAGGATACAAGAGGAGGTTGGAGGGAAGGATCACACACGTGGTCCATCCTTGGTGCACACAGCATTTTGTGCATTGGAAGCTCAGTGTCTGGATGACATCAGCCCACAGCGAGGTGATCCAGATGGTGCTCCAGATCTGGCCCTAGCCAGAGAGTCTGGCATACTCAGGTCCCACCAGAGCAAAGCGGGGAGGTCTGAGGACCTTGCAAGGAGGAGAATTTATTTATTGCTTCGGTACTTGTGCCACCTGCAGGCCAAAGCAAAACCTGTTTGATGTCGGTTCACTGCTTCTTAGACCACTTCCCCGAAACGCTGGTTGCTCCTAACCTCCACCTTCTGTGCTTTTGCATGCTGCTTACAGCCCTGAGATGATGTCCTGGAAGGAGGAGTGTATGAGTCCACCCTCATGTTTCATCCAGCGCCTAGACCACCTTGTGTTGACTGTGAAGAGCATTGAGGACACTGTAGCCTTCTATTCCAAGGTCCTGGGCATGGAGGTGGTGACTTTCAAGGTAAGATGGGGCACAGACCCATCTCAGGTCTGGCTCTAGGCCAGCTCTGATAGAGTCTCTGGGGCACCTCCTTGGGGTGGGGATGGTAGTACTAGCATAAGCTGCAGGCCACCACACACTAAGTTTCCAAAAACTTCCCTCCTCACCCTCTTTCCATTACATCATTGTCCCCACTGCCAGGTCAGCCTGTGCATTATTTGTGTGGCTGCCCCAGAGGCAGGAAGGAGAGGGCCCATCACTGAAAGCAAACATCATCATGGCTTGGAAGTGGCTGCATGGGGTTGGGTCACTCCACATTTCCAGGCATGTCATGGGAGCTTTGCAGTGGCCAGTTCTTAGAATCATAGAATNAGGATTTTGTGCATTGGAAGCTCAGTGTCTGGATGACATCAGCCCACAGCGAGGTGACCCAGAAGGTGCTCCAGATCTGGCCCCAGCCAGAGAGTCTGGCATACGCAGGTCCCACCAGAGCAAAGCGGGGAGGTCCAAGGACCTTGCAAGGAGGAGAATTTATTTATTGCTTCGGTACTTGTGCCACCTGCAGGCCAAAGCAAAACCTGTTTGATGTCGGTTCACTGCTTCTTAGACCACTTCCCCGAAACGCTGGTTGCTCCTAACCTCCACCTTCTGTGCTTTTGCATGCTGCTTACAGCCCTGAGATGATGTCCTGGAAGGAGGAGTGTATGAGTCCACCCTCATGTTTCATCCAGCGCCTAGACCACCTTGTGTTGACTGTGAAGAGCATTGAGGACACTGTAGCCTTCTATTCCAAGGTCCTGGGCATGGAGGTGGTGACTTTCAAGGTAAGATGGGGCACAGACCCATCTCAGGTCTGGCTCTAGGCCAGCTCTGATAGAGTCTCTGGGGCACCTCCTTGGGGTGGGGATGGTAGTACTAGCATAAGCTGCAGGCCACCACACACTAAGTTTCCAAAAACTTCCCTCCTCACCCTCTTTCCATTACATCATTGTCCCCACTGCCAGGTCAGCCTGTGCATTATTTGTGTGGCTGCCCCAGAGGCAGGAAGGAGAGGGCCCATCACTGAAAGCAAACATCATCATGGCTTGGAAGTGGCTGCATGGGGTTGGGTCACTCCACATTTCCAGGCATGTCATGGGAGCTTTGCAGTGGCCAGTTCTTAGAATCATAGAATGATTAGGGTTAGAAGGGACTCCCAGAGGTCATCCAGTCCAACCCCCCTGCAAGAAGCAGGGACACCCCCAACTAGATCAGGTTGCTCAGGGCCTCATCCAACCTGGCCTTGAACTTCTCCGGGGATGGGGCATCCACCACGTCTCTGGGCAACCTGTTCCAGTGCTCCACAACTCTTACAGTAAAGAACTTTTTCCTAATATCCAATCTAAATCTCCCTCCCTCTATTTTGAAACCATCACCCCTTGTCCTGTCACAACAGGCCATACTGAACAGCCTCTCCCCATCTTTCTTGTAGGCCCCCTTGAGGTACTGGAAGTCTGCTAGAAGGTCTCCCCGGAGCCTCCTCTTCTGTCTTAGATTGCCACAGCAAGAGCCCAGAGTTAGCAGATCCCCAGGACTTTCAGGACTACACAGATGAGTGGGTGTTGGAGGCTTCCAGCCCACTAAGTCTCACTGCACTTCGATTCTTTTCTCTGGGGACAGGGAAATCGCAGAGCTTTACGTTTCGGCAACCAGAAGTTTAACCTGCATGAGGCTGGGAAGGAGTTTGAACCCAAGGCTCGGTGCCCAGTTCCTGGCTCTGCAGATATCTGCCTTATCACACAGGTGCCCCTGGACCAGCTGCTGCATCACCTGAAGGTGAGGAAGGTGTAGACTGTGCTTGGGGCAGTGTGAGCCCAGGAGGCATGAAGGCAGAGCTTCCCAAGAGACACTTCCAGGGACTGTGTCTTGGGGAATGTCAGAGTTGTCTCATCTGACTGCTCGTGTTTTCAGGGCTGAGGGGGGAAGAGTGCACAACACGCTGAAAAGACTCCCTTAAACATGAACTCCTGCTCTTATATCTCCTTCCAGGCTTGTGGGGTGATGGTTGAAGAAGGTCCCGTGGCCAGAACTGGTGCCATTGGTCCAATTACATCCATCTACTTCCGAGACCCTGATGAGAATCTGATTGAAGTTTCCAGGTACTGCACAGATGCAACTGGAGTCAGTGGAGGGGAACCCTAACCACACCTGTATCCCAGCCTGAGACAGGATGCAGAGACCAGGCTTTTGATGGCCAGTTTACAGGATCAAGCTTTTATTTTGCAAACCTAGGACAAGTCTCAAATCCTATCCATGAAAGCAGGGCTGCACGAACTGTGAGTTTTCCCAAAGCAGTCTGCTCAGCTCTCATTCCTGGGTACAAATCCTACACTTATAAATCAATGTCAATGGAGACCTCATTGACATTCTTGGAAAATCTGCTCTGCTGCTGTTGGGACTTATTTCCTGATGTCTCACACTCCTTTTGCTGCAGTTAAAGACTTTAATTTCTACATAGTCCACCATGAACACAAAATAACTTGTGTTCATGTCCTTTTCACAGTTACCATTTACACAGCTGAAGATTTCTGTCTCTCTTCCTCTCCACCGCCTGCTTGGCTCAATGCTGGCTGGTTGGCACTGGTAGCTGTCATAACAAGCCAGTGGTTTAAATCTAGCTGTGACTCTTGAAACTCATTTCCTACCTGGGAACTGGGGTCTTGGCCTCAGTGTCTGACACACAAAGCACTCCTGAATCTGAAGCTCTGTGCCTCATGCTCAGCTCTGCATAAATAGATATGTGGTTCCTGTCACCCAGAATGGGAATATGTAGAGCTGAGATGGCTGTATGGAGGGGAGAGTGTATGAAGTCAGTGAGATCACCTAGGTTTGTGCAGGAATAAGAGGGGAACAAGGTGACAAGAAGATTCTGGCATCAGTCAGAAACCACCATCTCCCCCTTGCAACCCAGCCTGTTTGCCCTGTTTCTTCAGTAAGGCCCCAGTAAGGCTTTGTTCTGGTCCTTGCACCAGCTGCACGTGTCTGGCCTGCACATCCCGCCACGCTGCAGAAAGATGGAACCTTGTACTGGGAGGGATTTGTGCCTCCTTTCCATCCCCATGCATGCCACATTCCTGTAGATTGCCTCAGGCATTCTTGGAAGAGCAGCCTCCCCCATCCAAAACACATCCAGTCTTTTAGAGAGCCTCAGGACCAGGGAAGATGAAAGCCAACACACTTGCCTTCCTCTCCTCAGAGGAAGCATCCAGAGTCACTCCAGGAGCTCACGGAGCTGCCTGAATGGCATGGAAGGAGGCATGGCTCACCCCTGTGAGGAGGGTGGTGTGTCAGCAGAGTTGGGGCGGGAGTTGACCGAAACAGAGTCCACTCTGACTGGTGGCACTCAGTTACTGCCATGAGTTTTCTTCTTTAATTATTTAAAAAGCAATTCCTCGGCTATTTACAAAGCATAAAACAATAAAGAAGGACTTGGGGTTTTCCAAGGAGAGCAGTCTGCCAGCTGGCCACGCTGCAGTACCAATGGTATCATCCACAGGAGTGGTGCTGGAAGACAAAGAGGGCTCTTCTGACCTCTACAGAAAAAAAACTCTCTAAAATTGAAAATTAGGGTGTTGGGTTTTTTTTTCCGCTGTTATTTTGTAGGAAATCCAGAATTGTGGGGCAAAAAAAATAATCCCTGAAAAAGTCAGTGCTTCAAATTAACGAGACCTTGTGCCGTGGTGGCTGTAGGGGTGAAAGCTGCTGTCGGCTCGACTTGAACCACTCGTGGGAGCTAAAGACAAGAGCTGCCACGGGAGAAAACCACGCTCATGGCCTTTACCTTGTGCGGGGAACCNGTTTCCCTCATTCCGTACCATCCAGAGCTTCTCCACGGCCGGGTGCTTGTTCCAGCAGAACCCTGTTAATTTCTGGCATGGGGATGTAATTATTGATTGATTGCCAGCTTGTATCTGGTCTGGTTCCACATTCCAAGTGTCCTTCCATTCACTGAGCTTACTGTGTTTGTGGAGAAAGGTTTTCTTGTTTTAATTTAAGTGTCATTTATCTTGGAACATCTGCAGAAAGGAGGACAGTGGCTCTTATATAGCCCGAGGGAAGAGGTTAAGGGCTTTGGTGGTACCACATTAATACACTCAGTGTCACAGAGGATGGTCTAAAATTTTCACAGGTCATTTTTTTCTTTGACTTTTTTAAGGCTTTGCTTCCCTTGGCGGTAGGTTTGGACCTCCTAATTAGTTAAGGATATGAAATGTTTGCTGTTTGAAACTAGAAATAACGAGCAAGAGACTTTCCTGGGTGGGGATACAGGAGATGTCTGAAGTGCCTTAGGCTTTTAGAGGAAATGTCATGAATGAAAAACATCTCAGGTATGCCTTTAGCTCCCAAATGCTCTGAAAAAGCCACTTACTGCTTCAACTGATAAGGGGCCCAATAAAAGAGAAGTTGGACCTACCAGCCTTGCTGTGACTTCCCTTCCTAATTTTCCACATTGTCTGCTGGGAGGTGTAAGGATTCTTTCTGGTGCAACAGTCAGGACATAAATTTGGTTTAGAAGGGTTTCTGAATCTCAGGGACAAAAATGCAGCCTGAAACCCAGCTGAGAAGCTCGGTTTTTTCTGCTCCAGCACCAGTAAGAGGTTTGAGTTCCTCACCTGCTCAGTTTCACTCCTACATGACATTCTTGCAGCACGGAGCAGCGGGCATGGAAATGAGAGCATTGGAACAAATGTTGGGACACTGAAACCACTGATAATCCACTGAGAGTCATTGTTGCCTTCACTGCAGCCCATCTTGGTCCTGTCACACATATTGATTCCCTTGACAAAAGTTGAGCTGATGGCTGACCTGGAAGGTGCTGATGGGATCTGTGGGTTTCCAGTTCATTGGGCTGTGAAACATGGAATGATGTTTTTGATGATCTCACACCTGCTTTGAACCAAGGGTAACTAGAAACTTGTCATGGAAACTCGGCAAGTATTTGAAATCAGTTGCCTTAATGGGAAACACTGGGGAACTTCCTTTTGTTGAGAGATCATGTTTAACTACAGGCAGGCTTTTCTGGCTAATAACTGTTGTTCTCACCAGGAAAACCAGTCTGCAGGTAAATATATGACTCAAGAAATCACTGGCCACAAGTCGGCGTTCTTGCCAGCTCTGTCCTAACTCTGGCCGAGTTCCCCACCTGTTGGAAAAGCCTTTGTGTTGCATGTTTGCATTAAACCAGAACGTGATGGTCTTCACAATGTAGTGTTAAATCTTTAAGCAGAAAATTAATTTAATTCGGTTCTTTATTCAGAAAGGTTCAGTGTGGATACACTATACATTATGAGAGAGTGGATTAACAGGTGGGCAAAGAGATTTGCTCTGGCTGGGATGTTCTCTGCACAGACCACTACCAGCTAGCTAGAAAGGAACCGGCCCTCACTTCTGCAAGAGGTTCTGTACCTATATCACAATCATACTGGGAATGAGTCCTTTGGATGAGCAGTCACAGTCTGATGTGCAGGGGGATGTTGCATAGCTCTCTACCTCATTGATCAGAGAGGATACAGGGTAAGGAAGCCTTTCAGTGATTGGCTACTCAGGAGCACAAGTACCAGTTTCATTTCAGAGAGAAAGGTGAGTGAAGAACTGTGTCTCCACAAGCTTTCCCTCATCTGAGGGGAGCAAAACAGGAATTTCCAACGTGAGTCACCACCTTGGTGTGCCCAAGAGGTGCTGATCTCCACATAGACTACAGAGACTACTTCTTCTGAGCCGGCTCTGAATAGGTGCCTGGACACCCTGTGCAAAGCCAGGGGCTGATGTGGCACAGCCCTTGGGCCGCCCCACAGGAGGCATGGGCTGATGTAGGGTTCCTTGGCTATTGATTGCCTGTCATTCAGAAAAGTCATACAGGTTTCAAGGGTCCTTGAACCATCCCTTGTACAGACTGAAGTGACAAACACTTCCTGAGTGCTGGAGAAATGGGAGGCTTTTACTGGAAAAGAAAAAATAAATCTCTTTCTGCCCAGGTGTTTTGGAGGCAGGGCTGTTTACAGTAACTGATAGATTTTTCATCTGGCCAGCATGATTGACTAACCACAGTCCAAAAAATGCCCAGAGGAGCACTAAGAAAAGCACATATTTTGGAGCTGAATTTCCTCTTCCCAGACTCACCAGCTGGGCATTCTGCACACACACACACAAAAAAAAAAAATAATCCAAAACCCTTTGAATGCAGCTTTAAAAAATACGTAGACACAGATCCTTCTGGGGAACCGACTTCCAGATGATACCTCAGGATTCTCACAGATTTCCATTGGATTTCAGGGTTTCTTTGTACTTGCAGTAGCTCTTCAGCTACTCAGGCAGCATCAACCATGGCTTGAAATCTAATCTGTGTACTAATTACTGACACAGACACACCTCCTTCCTTGCGGGCTGCTTTGGTATTAAAGTGTCAACTTTGACTTCAAGGGGTGGGAACTTTCCTGTCATTGGAAATCAATAGTAAAGCACCAGTGAAGAAAGGAATCAGAATTTCATCAGGGCACATCCCTTATAAAAAAAAACACTTGCTCTCCCCTCAGAGGCTGCAAGCCAGCTGGGAACTATCTGACAGGTTCTCCAGGTTGTCCACCATAGTGATGATGGTTTCTACTTTTTCATCTGGAAGCACATGAGAGGCATTGGATCGAAACTTCTTCAGGAGCGATTCTTCACTCAGAGGCTTCCTCCAGTGCCCATAAAAAGTGTCACACTTGCCTGTCAGGACATCCCCAGAGTGCAGGAGCAGTGCTACCTCTCCATACATCTTGTCAAAGTTGGCCGCGTTATCTTCAGGGTGCTCCACCACCACTTTGTCCAGCAGCTCCCTCAGCTCGGGCCGGTGGATGCTGTTCTCTGTGAAGGAGCTGAGGCCCACTTCACCATCCAACAGGGCAGCACAGGCATTGAACTGGAAGGAGTGTCTAGCCTGGTGTTCAGAGCTGGGGAAAGGCCGATTGATGTACTTTGACACCGGGATCTTCAGCACAACGGTGCGGATCAAAGAGGCTGAGAAGGACCCTGCATAGTTGATGAAGAGGTTCCGGACAGACAAGGCAGCGTCCACCACCCAGTGCATCCCCAGATGGGCTGGGAAGCGCTTGAAAGCAATATCCTGCTTCTCCAGGAGGAACTCGTGGTGGTCACTCGGTGCAGACAGTGGTTTGGGTTGATAGGTAGTGTAGAAGGCACTGAATCCAGAGCAACCAGGGATATCATCCAGAATTAAGGGGTTAGCCTCCATGCCTCGGGCGGCCAGCAGTGCTGCTTCAAAGCCCAGGCGGGTGGCGTTCCCGATATGCAGTGGCTTGGCCTGGGTGGCAGCGTTTGCCATGGGTGCCCCTGCGAGCGATGCAGCGATGCCCAAAGCGTTTGAGCACTGGGCCGTGCTGAGAGAGAGCAGTTTTGCAGTGGCTGCAGCACTGCCCATGGTGCCGACCACTGAGGGAGGGTGGAACCTAAGGGGGAAATTGCAGATATGAGCATCCCTGCCTGACTGGCACAGGGAGCACCCAAACACCTTGCCTACCAGACCTACCTATGGGACTGGGAATGAATGACCAAGTCAGCCAGTGGAAATCCCTCATGACTCTGGTGCAGGTGGGATTCACCTAACTCAGCATTTAACCATCTTAAAAATGAAGAGTCTACTCAAAACTTCATTGGAGGCAACAGAGTGAGCTCAGCATCTCCAGAAACCAAGTTTTAATTTTCCCTAAGAATAGGTGGTGTGGCTTGTGTCCATACAGACAGACAAAGTGGCCTCATCCAACCTGTCCCAGGGTAGCAGATCCTGGTTGATGCTATCCATAGCAGGGCACTGCCTGGTGAATGGTAGTTGACACAGGCAGAAATTGTGCCAGGGACTGTGCCCACAATTAAGCTGCCTCCATGGTTGTGAGGCAATTCCTGTCCTGTGCTCTTGCCATGGTTTCTTTAATGATGATGACACTGCACTGTTATAGACAGTTATTTTTAAGGCAGGATCATCAGAGGTCACCAAATGTATACAAAATAAGTGGTGCCTCATCAGCACTGTCAGAACTGGAATTTGGCTCTCAGTAGGGCTTTACCCTGATCCTGAGCTCTGATGGACATTTTGAAACATAGAGTAGGCCTGTTAGCAGACTCACCAACCCCCTCCCTACTTGGTAAATACAAGGACTTTACCTTTTGGGAATGTCATGAGCCTCAGTGGAGAAATGCATGAGCCTTCCTTGCACTTCCAGGCCCACGTTAAATGCCAGCAGGAACTCCATGCCATTTGGTTTGGTGCTTGGAGGTAGCATCTGGGAAGCTGCCAGAAGAGCCGGCAGAATAGCTCCTGACGGGTGAGTAGCAGGGTGCCAGGTATCATCAAAGTCCATGGAGTGAGTCTGCCAGAGAAATGGAGATGAGGACATGCTGGTGTGGGGGTGGCAGCTGAGGGAGCTAGGGGTCCTCGTTGATACTGCTGAGGCTACATCTGTAACAACATCCACTCAAGACACCTTCTGGTCCCCATTGTAGCTGGTTGGCCCCTCTCAAAGCGTTGTGCAAGAGTGCAGAGGGGCCCATGACTTTGTCCCTCACTACCCCTCCCAGTCACTGGTTTGATTGCTGTAATACTAATGAGGGTCTTTGAAGGTGCCACAAAGAGGAGTTTCTCCTGGAAGAACCCTTCTTACCGCAACTCCGTTGGCAAAGGCAGCCAGTGTTGGGGAGAGCTTTATGCCTGGTTTTCCATAGATGGAGCTCACAGCAACCGAAGAGTACAGCTCCTGTGAACGGGAGAGACATTCAGGAGAGGGCCTGGAGTGATGCAGGGACTGTGTGATGTCAGAACACACCTCTACTGCAAGGCTAAAGTCCTACACCAGCGTGAAATAAACCCTTGGTTAGGGTGGTGATGTCAGGGTGGGGACCATGAAGCTGCTCCTACCCGGCAGTACTGCAGAGCGATATTGAACACATGGGTCGTGCTGCCCACGAGGCCAACCCCGATGCTGTCGAGGATCATCCTCTTGCTTCTGTGACAGACGGTCTTGGACAAGTGCTCAGGTCGAACTGCGTGGATGAAGGATGCAAAGCTGCTGGTCACGGTCTCCTCTGCAGCGCTCCTGGCCACCACTGCAGCACCAAGAGAGAGGGAGGGGAGGAGATAAAAACACATGTGGACCATGTCCTGACAGCTCATAGGTCTTCACCCTTGGGTCTCACTGGATTTGCTGAAGGGTAAAGGCAGTTGGAGATTGAGGGGTCTGTCCAGCATCTCCCTGGGGGGGCTTCAGGAAGGTCCAAGTTAAGACATTTTGAGGTTCAGTCCCATCCCTCCAGCCTGGGTTTCAAGCAAGCATCTACTGGGTGGTCAATACAAATTATGCCCCTTTCTGGAGAAGAGGCAGAGCAGGTGCCCTGGCTGCATTATCAGTGATGTCCTGTTAGGAGTGGATCACATAAAGAGAAAACTTCCTATAGTTTCCACTATATTTTGGCAAGCAAGACTAGAACCAAAGCCTGGATTTATCCAGAAGTCTTACAAGGTGAAGAAATGTCTTGCTTCAGCCAGAAAAGTTCTTAAGCCCTGTGCTCTCAAGAGGATGCTTAAAAAATGTAAATAATTCAGCCTACACTTCCAAAGGGGTTTAAGCCAGGAGATCTCCTGAGCTTGGTGGTTGAAGGAGTTTATCCCATCTCTGAAAACACCTTTGCTGGTAGACAAAAAGCAACAGACTGAGCTTCCCAAGGCAAAGCAGGTGCCTGTGTTTATAACCCATAGGGTAGAGGTGGGCAGACAGCACAAAAGACTTGATGCTTTTTGGATTTGGAAGTCACCATTTCCAAATCCTCAGAGGTGTTGAAATTCTTCAGTTTGGGAACATTGCACTTTTTTTAAATTCAGTGGCAAATTGCTTTGTTTTGATGAATGTGCAATTCATAGAATTAAACACAGAATCACAANATGCATATATTATCTATTGTATGCATATATATTGGGGGGTGTATCTGCAGAGATGCAGTTAAAAGATGATATCAAAGTCCAGATGAAACTAATCACATGAAGAAGTCAAGAAGCAAGAAAATAAAAATACTTTGCTTCAACACCTTACAGCAAACCTCATCAAAATCAGTGGCTGCATATGACATCTTGTTTCTAAACAGAAAACATCCCAATTAAAAAAAAATAAAGGCCATTCCCTAATTTCACTAGCACATATTCATTCTTAAATGTCATACCTACTGACTCACAGTTTGCTTGTTTGGACTCACCTAGAGCCCAGGAGTCTAAAAACTACTTGTAAACACAGCTGAGAATGCCATCACTGCTGTGACTCACTGAAAGAAAATTCATCCCTTGCAGCTGGCTCTGTGAAATATATTGCTGTAGGAATCTGTAACACTCGGCACTTTGAGAACTTTCTGCTGATAAAAAAAAAANCCCCCCCATGACCCATTGCAATTTACAGTATCAGTAGAAAAAATATAAAATCTGATATAGCCAACAATAGCATGATTCTGAATGTGTGTGTGTATATATATATAAGATAGAGATATTATATATAATAGATATTATAGATATATTTATAATACAATG
>VXBZ01005398.1:92161-138985 GCA_013399135.1 Heliornis fulica
AAAACCAAAACCAAAACAATCTGTGCAGTCTGGGGGCATCTTCAGTAAACCACAACTGAAAGAACCAACACCCTTGAGGAGAAGGAAACGGTGAAGTTGAACTAGATCAAGAGAGGCTGGGGGAAAATCTACTTGAATCACACTGCACCCATAAGGTTTTGATTGCTTCCTTCCCATCATCAGCTGCCCTTTGTCACTTCAGCAGGCAGTGATATTTTTAACCCTTAAAATTATTTAATGACTTCAGTGTTTTTGTACTGCTCTGCCAGCTCTGCTGCAGAACTTAATTTAACTAGTAAAAAAAAGTTCTAATAAGGTCAAGAGCAAACAGGTCTGCATGGCTTCTTATTCTTTATTTATTCTTATTCTTATTCTTTCTTTCTTTCTTTCTTTCTTTCTTTCTTTCTTTCTTTCTTTCTTTCTTTCTTTCTTTCTTTCTTTCTTTCTTTCTTTCTTTCTTTCTTTCTTCTCTCTTATTCCTTCTTTATTCCTTCTTTACTCCTATTATTCTTACTCTTATTCTTATAATTCTTATCATTATTATTGTTATTATCATCATTATAATTACTAATAATTACTATTGCTCTTATTATTTATCTCGTACTCAAGTGTCCATTAACTAACACACACTCCATTTATTATATTAATAAGACATTTATAAACAGAATTTCTAGACAAGCTTGTGGCAGACCAAGTGTCCCCGCAGCAGAGCTCTGTCCCCTTTGCCCGAAGCAGAGAAGCCGCAGACGGCAGCGCGGGAGGAGACGGCACGTCGCCCGGGGGGATGGGGAGCAGGATGCCTGGGTCCCTTCGAGCAGGGGTAGTAGCCAGGTCAGACTTAACAGAGAAATCCCGACAAGCGGCAGAGTTAAGGATCTGAGCAACCCGCTGACAGCTCCAATTTAAATACCTCACATTTATGGTCAGAGGAGGAATTTGGAAAGTCTGGTTCTAAATCAGTTGAAGTGTCTGTTTTAGCGCAGGACTAGCGAGCGGTATTTTTCCCACTTATTACTTTTCTCCTTGTTCTTTAGCAACTGAGGGTGATAACCATCACCCCAAGCATGCTTTGACTTCCCAGATTTTGAGCAGTTTATCTGTGTGCTGAGCCCAGCACTTCTTCTTCTTTTTTTTTTTTTAAACATAGTGGTATGATTATTTTGGGATGCTCTTTAGATAGGGATTGCTGTTCTGCAGAGAGATACAAACCGTGAGCAGCAGTTTTGTGAACTTGCCGGGAGCTTGCCAAGAACTTCTGGGACTTCTAGAGTAAAGAGAGAGAAAAAGCCTTTGTCACCTACACTCCTTGAACCTTTATCAGAGCCGGTTGCACCTCTAACATGGCATTGTAAGACACTCACACCGATCAAACGAGCGGATAAAACAAACGACATATTTAAAGGAGAAGAAAAAAACAAACCCAACAAACCCACAAAACTTTCCAAAGCTCAGTCCAATGTGGGTGCCAAGAACAGCCAGGGAAATAAAGCAGTATGGTCGAAGGGGCAGCACAGCCTCTGCAGCCCTACCGTGAAATCCTCTTACAGCTGCTGGACCAGCTCAAAGTAGACATGAGGAGAAATAAAAAAAACCCACACAGCACGTCCCAACAACAACACCACAACCTCCCCCCCCTACCTCCCCCAGCCATGGCACTGTACAAACCATATTTTGGATGCATAAAAGGAGCAGGCACGGAAGGAACAGGTTAGTAACTATGAATAAAGTGCCTGTGAAAACCATCCGACCTTGTTAGCAGGTTCCCATTTCATGTCACGATGGTTTTTGACCGGTTGAGGAAGCACCCAGGGAAGCAACATTACCTCCTCCAAGTGAAAAAGGAAAGGTTAGAGATGAGCAGGCTTGGTACATGAAAGAGCAGTTACCTGTAAGGTGAAGTAGACCATGGTGGCAGCTGTAGCCACTGCTTAGTGCCCACCTCTGTGCTGCCCTATTCGAGCGATGGGAGAGGTGTCTGCCTGGAAGGTGCTTTGGTGTCGGGGTTTATATATGCTTCTGAAAGGCAATTTGCTTTTTTGTTTTTTTGCCACTCTGAATTTCAAGTGTGATGACATCAGCCTCTGGGGAGTGAGAGGGTGGGGGGAATAGATGAGGAGGGGTGGTTTTTTTCCCTGCTGAACACAAGGGAACCCCCCTCCTCCTCGGTTTCAGGAAATAATATTTAGAAAAAAAAAGATTTAGGACAATAACTGACAAGGTTCAAGGAAATGCCTGTCTCCAAAATGCCACAGGTGCCAATGGGTGAAGTAACTGGCCTCAGGCTCCTCCTACAAGGGAGGACTATAAAACTGGTACTTACCAGGAAATGAGAGGGACAAGAGCATCCTCCCATTGAGCTGAAGTGTCACCAAACCAGGTAATCCAAGATGCAGAGGGAGAAGTGTGGCATTGGTGTTTTTCTTTGATGCTTTCCTTGAATATATTCAGTGTTTTGTCATTTGGCTGAGTCTTTTCACAGCTCTCCTTCTTCCAAGCATTCAGCTCTGTGGTGCCTGCAGACATGAATTCTGTAGCTTCCAGGAGATGTTGGGACCCTTCCTTCCCAAATCTGGGGGGATTCCATGGCTTTTTGCTTCATCCAAGGGTGAAACATGGGGACATTTAACATGCTGCATAATATTTTTGTACAGAATAACAGCCTAGTGTGATACATCTTAAAGCCAGCCTGGATTTTCTACTAGGCAAACCTTTGATCATTGTGAATATGGCAATGTGTCTCAGGCAACTTTGTGCTGCTTTTCACCAGAGGAGAGCCAGGGTTGTGATATTTATTCCAGCTGAGTGGAGTTGCTGTGTGCTGTTAATCTTGCTGTGTGCTTATCCAAAAGGAATTGCATTTCATTCTCTTAACATGTTTGTCTTGAGAGACACAGTATTTTCTCAGAGCTGTATAAACATTTGTTATCATTAATAAGGTGGGATGGAAAACTAATTGCCAAATGCCACCAGGGAAATAGTGCCTGAATACTTAATGTTTTGGTATTTATGTGTGTGTGTGTGTGTGTGTCCATGGAGTGCTAAGCCTTGCTCCAACCTCCTGCTGAGACATTGTCCACACATGGCCACGTTCCCACTAAAGTTACTTGAGGTAAAGCAGTGACAAACTGCAGATGTCAGTGCAAGGTAGATGCATGCTGTGATGCCTGCAAAGCCCAGGTATAACAGCAAGGTGGAAAGGGGGTGAAGGGGTGCATCTTTTCTGGAGGGGGTGAAGTGGAGGGAGGACCTCACAAGCCGTTCCCATAGACCCCAGAATGAGGAATGTCAGGGGCAAGCAGGAGAAGGAAAGGAGATGGAGGAGGTTGGGTGAGTGAGGGGATGGCTTTGGCTCTGCCCTTGCTGTGTGAGGGATTTTGGACAAGGGAGGGATTGCCCTGGGCTTCCCCATCCCTCTCTGAAATGCCTGGCAGTGCCCCAGGTCTCCATCCTTGTGGTTTCCCAGACCACGGCTGTGCTGGCTGGTACCTCGTGTATACGGAAAGCTTTCCCCTTGGAAAGTGACCTCCTGTTTGGTCCTCTGCCTCCACACCATCCCACACTGCCTGTGTGAACTCCACCCAAAGAGCTACTCGGCATCAGTCCCACAGGAAAGACTTGGCGGGACATCTCTCCTTGCACGGAGTGAGGTGTCATGTTGTCGGTCCTGCAGTGCACGCAGGTCCTTCTGAAGTGCCAGAGGCAGCAGCTGTACAAACTGGGTGGTGACACTTTATCCCAGGGGAAATCAAATCTGGGGGGGTACTGTCTGTTAATTATTTGGTGTGTCCTTACTTTGCGTGGAATAGAGCAATGTGTGAGTGCTGAAATGGGCTTAGGACAGCTGAAATGGGCTTAGGACAGACAGGGAGCACAAGTCTGTGTTTGCAGAGTGGGGGGGATGCTGTGGGTGGGTCTGTTTCTAACCACCCCAAAACCTTCTCTTCCCAAAGGAAGCTCTTCCATCATCCTCCTTTTCTGTATCTTGGTCTAAATTCTCTCACACCCTTTCCCATTACGCCTGATGTGGTGCACTCATATTTACCCGTTTCTCAGGTGTCCTGCAAAGGTTTGCACTGCACACAGGGGGAAACCCCTCCATCAGCTGTGTCTCTGCATCCTTCACAGAACCAAGCTGTGTGTCACAGGCTCTAAAACCACTAGCAACCATAAAAAACAAGAGCCTTGGCAAAACAAAAAGCCCTTCTGCGAGCCGAGCAGTCACCTGGCCAGCACATCTTCCTCCAGAAAGCCCATCTCATCCTCCTCCAGAGACTCACTCAAAACAGGGGCTCGTTGCAGCATGCCTAGAAAGCCAGCCTGAGCTATTTCATGGCAAAACATCTGGAGGAACTTAACATCGTGGCTCACCTCCAAGTCTAACCATTTAAACCAAAACATTTCTATCTGAGTGTCATTTAAAGACAAAAAAAGACCATGCCATGGGCTCCACAGGTACCTGCTCGGCTCTTCCCAAGGGTGTATCTTCACTTAGGGGCATCTTCTCTTCAGGTCAGTAGTTGCTTGCGGTTAAAAGAGTGTTCCTCCTGCAGGACTGTGATTTGGGGCATCTCTTATAAACAAAAAAAAAAATGTAGCCTTCAGCACAACAAATAACTGAAAGAATTAGTTGTCCCCTGAGGTTCACTCGAAATTTTTCACCCTTTCCACAATTCATGAGAGTTTAAGTCACTGAACCAGCTTAAAACTGTTAGGAGACAAGTTATCCTTTGGGGTTTTTTTTTGTTTGTTTGTTTTTTAGTGAAAATCACATCTTTAGAATAAAAGGAGAGAAGCAAAACATGGGGGGTTTAATGGAATAAGAGAGTCCAGAGGCCAACGATCTTTCCAAAACACGTATGCCTGCCCAGGAATACTGTGTGTTTAAGAGTAGACACTGGGATTTAGGCTCATTAATATTCATAAAAATATTTTTTCTTCCTTCACTCCTCCTCACTTCCCATATCAATAGCAGTGCCGTGTGCTTTCCTTTCTTTCCAAGAGCCTCTAACGAATGGCTGAGAACAGAATACATCACTTTCTCCCTTCCCAGTTCCTTTAGGTCATAAAATGTTCTAAAAATATCAAAGTAACAAGAACATCACTGTTTTATTTTCATCTTTGTTTCCTAACAAAAGCCTCCAGAGAGCAAACTCCAGCTCATGGTACCCAGGAGTGCAGAGGAATGGAAACATGGGGGCTGCCTGCAAATAGACGAGTTAATGGTAGAAGTATGAAGGGTTTGAAAATAGACTATTTAGTCACTGGGGCTTCAAGAAAGGGATGGAGCTGGAAAATTCCATCTGGAAGGGAGACTGTGTATGTGTGCATCGTGCCTGCCTGTTTGTCTGTAACAGTGGATAAGAAATGTCCTGGAATGGCTCAAAAATACCTTGTGGGTTTCGTCTGAATGTTTGTTCATTTGTGTTAGGCTATTCATTCCTCTCCATCTCCTGCAGCCTGGAGAAGAGGGGGCAGGAACCATCACCACCACCACCTACAGCGCTTTGGGGCACCTAAACATGTTTTTGCCAGAAATCCTTGTAACCTAAATAGGTTGTGTGTGTTTTTTCTGGATAGGACTCTGGAAAGTAGGCACCTAAAGTTCTGCTTTGAATCGAGCCTTTGTCTGGAGCAACGAACGGGAAGGGACTATGGAAACACCTGAGCCTGTCACCAGTTTCTCCCTCCTTGGAGCAGGGACATGGCTCTGAAGGCTGGCTGGGAGCCCGAGCCAAAGCAGCACTGGTCTAGACACTGATGATGGTGAGGTTGTGGGGGCGACTGCTGACACTCTTGTTTTGTCTGGAAGGGCCATGGTGGGCGCAGCGGGTTTCGCGGCTGTCTTCTACAGCGAACCGGCCGTGCTGGGTCTCCTCGCGAATGTGGTCAGCGCCTTCCTCCTCTGCCTGCAGAACTTCACTGTGGTGCACACCGGCCTCAGACCACAGGGAGCAGAGGACATCCTTGCAGGTGGGTGACACCAGGGCTGCTGGTTGGAGGTGAACTTTCCTCAAAAGTGCCTGGTGGGATGGGCTCTATGGGCCAATGGATGGCATTGGTAGGACAGGTGGGGAAATGTGGGCTTTCCCCAAATTACAGGAGGTGTACTTGCTCCCTAGGGCAGCTTGTCCTCCTTCCCCAGCAGCTCTGCCAGGCATATGGTCCATTAAAGATTTGGGCCATTCCTCTACCTTCATAAATCCAAACTGTCCCTGGATTGCTCACCACATGGATCGCACCATGGGGCTCAGTGGCCATGCACCAAGGCTCAGCACAGACCAAGGCCATAGCACTGGTCACAAGAAGGCTAAGGGACCTGCAGAGGGGTCCTGCTGTGTCTCCAAGCTCTGAAGGGTACTTCAGAGCTTGGAGACACAGCATGACTTCCTACAACTCCATCCTTCTTGTGGCTTGCTTCCTACCTGACTTCTTCATGTGTCTCCCAGGTGTCCATCTCATCCTGATCGGAGGCTTTGTCCAGCTCCTGGCGGGATTTCTTGCCTTCCGGAAGTATGACCACCTCGGAGGCGCAGCCTTTCTCACCTTCTCCGCTCTGTGGAGTAGCTACGGGGCCACCCGCATCATTGTGTCCACTTACCCCTCCGTGCCGAACGTGACGCTGCCCTCGGGGAACGCCACCCACCTCCTGCCCGCTGGCATGGCCCACCTCTCTGCCAGCCAAAGCGCGGTGGCTGGGCTGGTGGCCTACATTTCCATCTCCTTTATCCTCTCCTTCTGCTCAGCCACAGTGAACTACATCATGCCCTTCATATTCGGGGCCATTGCACTGGCGCTGGTGTTCGAAGCTGTTGCGCTCTTTGGCCAGTGGGCCCTGGTAGTGTCGGGTGTCATTGAGCTGATCATTGTCACGTGTGGGTTGTACGGAGCAGTGGCTCTCCTGCTCAAGGGCATCACACAACGGTATGTCCTTCCAGGCTTTGGGCACCCTCTCTTCAATGTCCTGCTGCTGGGCTCAGCACAGAAGAGCTCTTCCAAGGCCATTGGGGAGGAAAAGAAAAAGAACACCAAGTATGCCGAGCCAATGGCCCTGGGCAACATCTGTGATACCATCTCTGCCTTTTTATTTGCCTTTTACTTCTTTGGGTACATGAAGAGCTTCTGTGTTGGAGCAGTGTGGATATCCATCATCTCCTGCTGCCAGCTACTGTCCAGCTTCTACAGTTACCTAAGAGGTGATGTCTACTACACTACCAAATTTGGTGTCCACAGCCTCTACTGGCTGGTGGTGTCTTGGGAAGAGTTTACACTGACCATCTTCCTGGGGCTGCCCAAGGCTCAGGAAAGCAGGCTAGGAATGTTTGGAGGGTGGTTCTTCCTAGCCATCGCCTGCATGCTGCTTCTGATGTCTACCCACAAAGACACCCTGGAGATGCTGCAAAATGCCTCATTCATCATCCTCACCTCTGCCTCCATCCATCAGATCCCGATGCCAGGTGCTTACCTGTTCCTCGGGGCTGCCTGCAGCCTTTGCACCGCTCTCTCAATGTACGCCACTTTTGCCAGCCTTATCAACTCCATCGGGGAGAAGGTTTTGATTCCCACTGGTGCCCAGGCTATGTCCAACTCAGCTCTTCAAACCACACTGATGGCTGCCAAAATCTTCTTCACAAGGTCCAAGAATTTCCCCAGTGGCACCAAGGCTGAAGTGCCAGATGCCTTGTTCTACATCTGCAATGGCCTGGCTGCGGTCTCTGCCATCCAGGGTAGTTTTGGTGACCCGAGCAGGCAGCAGCTCTCCATACCCTCCGTGCTCATCCCAGGGGCCATAATGCAGCTTTATGTCTGCAGGATCCAGGTCCAAGGAGGGAGAAGGTCTGGTTGCATTCTTCCATTCTGCTACACTGCCTTCTGGGGAGCGTGGACCTGGCTTCGGTTTGCAGGTAACGTGAGGTTGGGGTTGGTATTACTCAGAGCTATTTTTCTAGCTAAAAAAAAAAAAAACAACAAAGGGATGTTTTAAGAAATTTCAGCTCTCTTTCTCCAGTGTAAATCCTTCACTCAGGAGATTCAATGCCACTAGGTTTACCAATATTCTTCCATGTAAAAAGACAATGACCAAGCACCTCAGATTGTCTCAGGTAATCACCATTGCTGCACTCACTTGGTACTCTCACAGCAACACGAGTCTAGGCTGTGTCTTCAACAAGCATCAAGATTCACCTGCTGTTATCTCAGAATTAACAGTCCAGGAGATAATTTTGAGGCAGCAGAAAACTTCAGGTCCTGGATTTTCAAGAAGCCTGGAGCAATTTATCCTGGTCAGTCACAGCCATGGAGGAAGATCTCAAAGATGAGGCTGGGCCTTAAAGAGCCTGGTTTTTCTGCAAGGTGGGCAGTGTGTCCACACCACCTTTGTGCCAGGTCTTATTACAGTGATCACCTGTGGGGAGAGTGAAAGCTGTTGCTTAAGATCCATGGCAAGAAGCTGTTAATGTTTCCAGCCAGACCTTGTTTATGACAAGCTGAAAATAATCAGGTTTTTTTTTTTGTGGGGATAACCATCACTAGCTCTTCAGCTAATACCTCTAATGCTTTGCACTGCAGAAGCAATGGGTTCCATTGTGGTGGGTTTTCTTTATAGCATCAATTAGTTTGAGTTACAGTTGTTCCAACTGCAGATGTTGTTCTTCCATCATCATGCTACACATTGTGGTTTGCTCACAACCAAACCTGTCCTGTTTCAGGCCACCTGGTAAACATTGGTGCAGGCAACAGCGAAGGCTTCACTGCTGGTTCTATTGCCTTTCTGGTGCTCAATGCTTTTTTAATTGTTTTAGGTAAGTCTTGGTACTGCGTGTGATTGTTTGTTGAGGGGCACTTGGAGTGAGATCATCAATCATGTCTGTGGTCACTAAGGTGGAGATGCTCAAGTGAGGGAGTTTCTCGGCTCTCTGTGTCAAGATTAAGCAAGAATTGAAATACTTTGCCCACAGCCAGTAACAGAAGCTGAGCTGGGCTTAGCAGAAGGAGTCCTAAGGGAACAGAAGAACATTTCAAAGAAAATAAAAGGTTCAAGTGAGGTTAAAGTGTTAGATGGACTGGGCCACTGGCATATCTCTGCAGTCACCCTCCAGCCCAGAGGCTGTAAATCAGAAACTTCTTGGCTGCCACAGAAGTGTTTTCCATGTGAGCACAGTGTCCTGGCCAATTAAGGGTTTGGCAGCTTCTCTCTTGGAAGCTGAGGGCTGAACAAGCCATAGCTGGACCTCTCTGTTACTCCATAAACAGGGAATTCAGGCCACAGATGGCTCAGTTTAATCAAATAAAGTTAAATTGATTTAGGAACTCTTTTGCTGTTTCATATACACTTTTATGGGCCATTCTCTGATGTAAGTCCCTCTCATTTCTATTTCTTTTCACAGCTTCCTCATGTAACATGGTGCTCCTCAGCATGACCCTAGCAATGGAGCTCTTGGACATTTGTTTTCTGCTCTTTACATTGGAGAACCTCCCTTTGCCATTTGAAAGTGAGATTTTAATGAACTTGGTTCTCAAGCCTTTACCCATAGAGTACAGTGAGTGAACTCCTGGTTAAGGAGCAATGTTCTCCTCAAGGTCAAGATGGAACAAACCAAGCAGAAGAGTGTGTCATGTTTCCATAGAAGGCTGGTGTGTGTGCAGGCTACAGATGCTGAGCCTTTCAGCTCTGTAACTGGAAGAGGAAATTTTTCCTCATACTATCACCAGGTCACTGTGTGTCTTACAAACATTTAGGTGTGGCTGATACTTCTGGATCAAGACAACCTCCTGAGGTTGTGTACAGTCCTGCTTTCTAGTAGCTATTTAATGAACTGAGATGAACTCAACGCTCCACCAGTATGAAAGGCTGTAGCTCTGTTGAAGCTTTGGTTTTGCAGCCAGTAAAGAATTTACTTTGTAATTATATAGAGCTTTAGTGAGATGCTTTGTAGAAGCTTTTCCACCAGGAAAAGGAAAGAGAGAGAAAAAAAAAAAGGCGGTATGGCAAAGACGTGCAGGTAGGCAAGCCTGGAAATGCCTCAAATTTGTAGACCCACAAATATGCTGGACTGCAAATGTTGCATGACAGGAAAAACTGAAGTAAGTTTGCAATGCTGGGAAGTCATGAGACATAGAAGAAAATAGAACTTAGCCATCATCTTTCCTGCCTTTGACTCTCTGGTGTTTTGGTTGGGTTTCTTTTCTTTCAGTTGCGATGCTAAGCATCTTCAGCATCATCTGCTTCTACGGGGCAACAGCCTCACTTGCAAACAGCATGTTTGGGAAGGATCTCATGATGATGGGACCTCCTCTGTTCACAGTAAGAGAATATTTGCATGTTGGTATAGCTTCCCTTGTCGGGGGGGATTCCTGGGGTCTTTGGTCTTACCAAGGGGAGCAAATTTCCATTTAATATCCTTCCTTTGAATCCCTTAGTGACATTTAAAATCCCAGTCACAGCACATCAGTGGGGAGATATGAGCTGAAAACAAGCTCTCTTCCATGATGGATAACATATATGAAAACTTGGAGAAAGGGCAGGGGCATTTACACAACTCCATCATCCCCTGGGATTATCCATCTCCAATACAAAAGTTGACTACAGGCTGAAATTTTAAAGGCTGCAACCTTGGGAGCAGGGAATTAGGGAGTTAAAAGTTTTCCCAAGGTAGACAGCAAGATCTCTCCACTCTATCTGATAACTTCAAGGTTTTTCTACTGTCCTGTATGTCCACCTAACTGGCTTAATTGATCTGACAGCTGCTGCAGAGAAACNTAAGCTTTTTCTACTGTCCTGTATGTTTGACCAAGGTGGCTCCACCTAACTGGCTTGATTCATCTGACAGCTGCTGCAGAGAAACATTTCCATTAAATCAGGGTTTCTAGTCATAGAGACTCATGAGAAACTGCTTGAAACTTGATCCTACCCAAGTTCCTCTGGATTTAAGATACCTTAGCAGTTCTCTTAGGTCATTCTGGAGAGCAGCTGTTTCTCCAGGAAGCAGTTACTGTGCTGGGTGGAATTCATCTCCTGGAATTTGAGATGTCAGAAGTTGAAATGACTGAACCTAAATTGGTCCCTTTGACTTCCTCACCACTAGGACAGAACTAAACCCTTCTGCCTTGTAATCCATCTCACCTGATTTAGGTGAAGCATCTCCTGAAGTGCTGCCTCTGCCCTTGGAGCATTTGGGTGGCCTGAACTGTCCTTCATATGTTTGCTTGTTCCCACCATTATTGCCAGGCTGAGAGCTTGAAGAAGGACACCGAAGATCCTCCACCCTGCGTCTGCCCCAAGTCCCACTGTACGAGTGGCCTGAGGACCATCGCTGACTTGCTGAGCACAGGGGCGGTCTGCGGCGTCCCGACGGACACCGTGTATGCTTTGGCAGCCTCCTGCAAACACCCTCAAGCCATTGAGAAGGTCTACAGAATCAAGGTGTGAATGCAAGGTGTTGTCTTCTTACTTGGATCCTGCTTATGTCCTGTAGATGAATTACGTACTGAGGCAGAGATGGGAGAAGTTGTCCTGAGACTCTGCATCTGACTGGGGATAGACGGGGGTGAAACACAAACCCAAACAGGAACAGCTCAACAAGTGGCTCCAAACCGGTGTTTGTCCTCTCTGTCTCATGAAGTGCTGAATCAGAATCCCAGGTCTAAATTTCCCCAGACTTCTGGAGACACACCACGCTGGAATCAGACCCAAAGTTTGCAGCTTCATTACAACTTTTGCAGCCTGGCCCTGTCTGTTCTCCATGAGGCAATTTCCTGGCTAGCCCAGAGAAATAAGCATAACAGACTATCTCAGCTGGCACTTAGTGTGAGCATCAGCAACAAAGGCAGTCTTTTCTGTCCGGCTTTGGTGCCAGCACTAACCTTCCCTGTCGATGAGATAATATAAACAGAATGTAAATACATGCCCAGTTCCTTAGTCATTTGGCCCCACTGAAACTGATGTCAGTTGAGGTCTGAAGTGAAACCTTTTTGTGAGCTCTTTTGAGTTTTCCCCTCTGTATCACTGTTCATTTTACAGCAAGCTTGTTTTGAAGTGGTGAGGAACCGATGAAGCAGTTACAGGATAGGCTCTCCTGCCCTTACCCTGTCATTAATTGGTGGGTTTGACCTTGATTTATGCATTAAGTCAGAAGAAACTCTGGTCCCTGTGAGTTTGAGATGTTAAAAACACTGTCACTGAGCAGAGCATCACTGTCACTGCATTGGATGCCCCTAAAGCAGGGGTTTGGGTGCATCCCACCAGGATCCCAGGAGCAGATTGTTCTCTCTTCTCCCACTCACACATGCAGGTCTGCTCTGTGGATCAGTCATAGCACACTGTCCCCTCCTGAGCTCAGCGTTTTGTGCAGATAGCGCCTTCCTTGGCGGTAGCATAAAAACTAGGATTTCAGTGGGCTTTGATCATCTCAACACAAATGTTCTCACTTCATCTATTTTTTTCCCCTCACCTCTTTCTGCTTTGCTTTGATTTGGGTTTGGTTTTTGGTTTTTTTGCAGGACAGACCTCAAGAGAAGCCCATCTGCATCTTTATTTCAAACCTGGACCAGTTGCGAGCGGCTGCTCCCCCCATCAGCCCGTTGCTTTGGGAATTCATGGAAAACGTTTACCCTGGTGGCATTGGCTGCATTATCAAGAAAGGAGAGTGGCTGAAGAAGCTAGGTGAGACCACCAGAACAGCCCTGTGGGTCTGCAATCCACACAGCGTCGGGATGTCAGTGGGGAGAGATGCTGCTGATCTTATCCTGAGGCACCATCTCTGGAGCTCTTAAGTGCCTTGGTAAATGTTTAGTGGAGAGTGTTAATGAGCTGGAGTGACTCATTAGCAGTGTGAGACAGCATAGTGATTTCTTTATCCCAGTCAGACTCCATCTCATTGACTGGGAGGGTCCCCTCTTCCCAGCCCACAGCTGTTGGCTAGGAATGAGCAACTCCCGGGTGGAGCATCAGAGCATCAGGGACTGGAGGCCCTGGGCGGACGTGGTTCCCATGGGTACCCCTTCTTCTTGCTTCTTCCTTCCTACCAGAGGGACAAAGTCCAACCACTGTGAGCATCAGTATGAATCACACTCAAGTCTGTCTTCTGGGAATGAATGGAAATATTAAAGGCTGAAGAAACAGGTGGAGTTACACGTCTGACAGGCAGAGGCGTGTGAGAGGGTAGGCGGTGTTCACAAGAGTCAGACTCTGTGATACAGGTAGATCCTGTGACTGTGACACCAGCTAAGCTGATCTCTGGCCATTAATCTTTTCCATTCCAATCAAGAAACTTCTCTGAAACTATACCAAAAGACTCATAATTTTGTGTAGGGCCATTTGTAAAGAAAGCAGGAGGTGTCCCCCTGCTGTCATCCCAGGTATTGTGCCAGTCTTCCTTCTTCCAACATCTTCCATCTGCTTTTCAAGGGGTTGGAGCTGGCTACAGCAGAGTGGGAACCCAAGACAGTATCATGATCCGAGTGCCTGACCTGACTGTCCTGGTGCACCTCATTGACATGACAGGACCCTTGGCAATCACATCTGCCAATCCCAGTGGAGAGGCAGACAGCACACACCACGACATGGTCATCTCGTGAGTACCCCCTTCACTGGCATTTCTATCATGGTGCAAACCTCCTGCCAACTGGGTGGACAACATGTCCAGCTGGTGTATGGACCCTGCACTGAGGGAGCTTCAGAGCAATGGAATGTGAAGTACTTACTTGTGTTGTTGCTTTTTTTTTGCCTCTTTTTTTCCTCCCCCCTCACAGGCGTCTTGGCCATAAACTGGAGGGTGTTCTCTGTGATGGAGAATCTGATGAGGTGGTGGCATCCACTGTGGTCAACTGCACAAAGATTGATGAAAGTGAGTGTAAGAAACACCCATTCCGTGTCAGCAATTGCATTTTCCTGGGATGTTTCCATTCCTTTCAATAGTATCAGCCTGGCAGCACAGTGTGCTCCAAGAGTAACAGTTCTTGAGTGCCTGGACATTTGCAAACATGTTGATGAAGAGGAACAAACAAAAGGTGTCCTTGGAGGACCTCTGTGTTGACAGAGAACAAGGCAGTGAGGAGAAACTAGATTGTGTAAGAAAAATCTGCCTTAAAAGAGCAAAAATACTGCAAGTGAGAGGGTGGATGCTTCTGAAAGGAAGGGTGTGTACTCCTTGTAGACCACCAGAACCAAAGGCATTAGAGGAGATCCTCCACAATGATGTAACAGCACAAGCTAAAGTGTCATTAGCTGGATCTGGGTTGTCATTTGAGTGGGATTCTTTAGTGGAAAACTAAACTCTTGAACAAGCATGGGGTCTGCGTTGGTAGGTGGTTTTGCTTTCTGACAAAGTTTCTGGTCTTTCTCTTGCTACACAACGTTATTATTTGAATGTACTGAGAATTTGGGTAGCATTATTAGTCCAAGATATTAATTTACATCCCCATCCCTTTCTTTCATCCTTTGGTGAATTAACTTTCTCATTCTTCCCCTGGGAAGGTGGCATCACCATCGTGAGAGAAGGCTGCATTCCAGCAGGCAAGGTGATGCAGATATTTGAAAAAGTGAAGAACAGAGCAGTCTGAAACCAAAGGAAACTCTCCCCAAGCAGAGGACCAGTGTCTGGTCTCAGTAAAGGACACAAGGCATCCCGTGCCTCACTGGACCACGTGGCCATACCTTGCCTAATCGAGCACTTACCTCCTTGGGAAACAGCAGCAGTTCCCCACCCAGCTCTCTCCTGGGAGCTTTCTGTGGTTATTTAATGTTTATCTCCAGTAAGTGCCTGAAACCGCCGGGAGACCACAGGATCAGGAGCTGATGCTTCATTGCAGGAATCCCCAGAGCGCCCGTGTTTCCTAAACACCTTGAACTGTGAATGTCATCCCTGCTTGTATATCCCCTTCCACACCACTTCAGATCTGTGTATTTTAAACTGCTAAAACCCACTAAATAAATCCTCTTTTTGGAACTTAAGGAAAGGGCTTTGAGTTTCATTTGGTCTCCACTGAGCTATTCGCCCTCCAAGAATCGCAGGGCTCCATGGATAAGCGCTGGAGGAAGGAATAAATATTGGAAGCAGCAGCTCTGAGAGAGGGCTTACAGCGAGCAACTCAACCCTGTCCTTCTCTGGCACCTTCCCAGCCATTCCCTGCTTGGCCCAGGCTGGTCTTGGGGCGCTCAGCTCCTCCTAACATGCAGAGGCTGATGTGGGTCCATGGCCAAGGTGGGACCTGCAGAAGCTCAGGTGGCCACTGGCTGCTCTGCCTCAGTAGCCATCCCCACGCCGGTCCACAGGTGAACAGACCTGCATTGTGAGTTGTCTGCCCAGAGCAGAGCTTTGGCCCCCCAAAGCAAACAGGACCCAGAGAGAGTCAGGGATGAGGGACATTCACTTTTAATAAAGACAGACCTCAAGCAAGGAAACAATGAGTTAGGGCCCAAAGGTAAGAGGTGGGTTTCAAATAATGTGAATTACTGACTTGGAGGATTTCTGTAATGTTTTTTCCTGCACTGGAAGCAGTGTCCAAGTGTCAGATCTCTGCCAGTTCCCTGCAGTTGTTCCTTCTCCTGCTCTGGGCAGGGAGACCAGTCCCTTGGCACAACCCTGGTGCCACCTCCCACTGCCCAAGGGACAAGCCCCTTCCCTTCTCCTTTCCCTTGTTGTTGTTTTGGAGCATCTTTCTGCCTTGCTTGTGGACTTTGAGCCACATACGCTTCTACATCTCCGTTCAGGAGCTCCCTCCCTGCACACCCAGCATTGCTCAGGGTCCTGAGCAGCCAAACCTGGGAGCTTTTGGGGCTGGATTCCTCCCACGCTCCCTTCCTAACATGTAAACAGTATCTCCCAGTTTAGCCATGCTCAGCTTGCTTTGGCACTGGGATTGTTGTCCGTCCGACCCTCCACGCGGCGCAGCCTGACACTTAGTTTGCATTCAGCAGTCACCATAAATAGCAGCTTTTACTCTGGCTCCAGGTGACAAATGTTGTTTCATTCAAGCAGCTCCCCAAACTCCCAATTGAAGAGCCTTGGCAGCCCTTCCCTGGGTCTGGACACAGGCTCCCCTTCACGCTGCAGCCTCCTGACCCTGCAAACCCGCTTGCACCCTCCACGCCCGGGGTTGAGGGCAGTCACTGTTCGCACTGCTCGGGCACAGATGGGTATTCCCAGCCTCCTGTGTTTTCCCAGCCTGTGCCAGCATCTGTAAGTGAAATTAAGTCATGTCCTCCTCCCTGCACATACCCTGTGACAGCTAAACAAGGCTCAGCACACACTGGGCCCTTCTCTCGCACACAAGCGCGTATTCTGCCTCGCGGAGCCGTCGGCCAGGACGCACCTATATGACAGGTCTGTGTGTCAAGAGCCCCTGTTCATCCACAGTGGTTAAAACCAGCTCCCTTCTCTTGCTGTCAGCGGACAGCACGTCCCTGTAACCTCCCCAAAGTCCTGTCCCTCCCAGGGGTGAGAGCAGAGCAAACATCTGCTCATCTTTGCCAGCTCCAGGGGCTTCCCAGGGCACTCCTGAGATGAAAAGTGAGCCAGGAGGGCTGCTCTGCCTTGCTGCTCTTGTGCTCGGCCTCAGGCAAGGAGCCAAACCTCTATGCCAGCCCCTCTCCACAGCGTGGAGCTCTCCATGATGTTTGCACCAGGTATTCACCACTTCCCATCGCATCCCCTTGTCCTCTCTGGGATGCTGTGGACCTCCTGGCACGGATCAGACTGACCAGCTCCATCTGGCATGAGGAGAAAGTCAGCAGCATCTGACTGCCAGGGTGAGGTGGACCCACTGGGAGCAGAGCAGGAAACCACAGGAGACTGGGTAAGCTGAAGATTTCCCCTGGGATTTCTGGGGAAGTTTTAAAATACCATCATCCTCCCTGGCCTGGAACCAAAAAAAGACACAAAGTCATCAGTAAGTGCAATAAAATACCGTGGTCCTGTATATCTGCATCCCAGCCACTGATGCTGCCACAGAATATGAGGTAACTGCACTAGACAAACAAGGAAGAGCAGCCACCAGTAATGTCACGTTCCTTGTGTGGTGCAGAGAGCTCTTGGCCTTCTGCAAGCCCCAATACTATAATGCACTTACATTGCACTTACATTAAAATGCACTTAATGCACTGAAGTGCCATCTGAGGTCCACCACCACCCAGGAGAGGCTTAACCTGTGGTGGAGTCCCACAACACGGGGTTTTTCTCATGTTTTAATACCTGAAAAGCTATTTGACCTCTCCACATAAATGAGGTTTTGTTTGTTTTTAAAAAATACAGATATTAAATATTTAATAATTTAATTTAAAAACTAATTTAATTTAATATTTAATGAATGTTTAATGTTGAAATATAGGCCATAAATTGCTGGAGCAAAACATGAAAAAGCAGAAGGTCCCTCTTTGACATCTCCACAAGGTGGGTCTATGTTAGAGCATCTTCATGTTGGAGGTCGAAGGGAGGATGTGGATCTCCATCCGCCATGATCAGTGCACACACAGAACAGCCCAGAGCTTGGGAAATTGAGGCAGGTTTTGGCCCAGCTGGAAAAGGGTCTGTGTGCTCCTGGGACGCTGTACAGTGAGGATCTTGCTATTGGGCAGGTGAATTAAAACTAGGATGTGCCAACCCTTGAGGAAAGCTCTTGAGAGCTTGTGATGGCAGGAAAACCAGGGGTTAAAATAGAAAAGATTTTGCAACTTTAGACCTACAGAGAAATCTATGACTTATGCTATAAATGAAGCATGATAAAGAAAATTACAGGAGCCTCTTTGCTTCAGACAATGGCTTTGTTTCAGGAAGAATCATGAATGGTATTTTCTTTGACAACATGGTCATGCAAAGAAATGAATTACCTACCATCAGAAATCAATAAACTGTCTGTGTTTATGGGTGGGGTGGAAGCCAAAGATGTAAACATTTACCAAAAAAGAAAATAAAAGATTCACAGGGAAGAAACCACCATTCACTGCAAACTGGGCTGTTGGCTTTGATACTCATCATCCCGTAAAGGTTCTGCTGACTCATGAGAAATTACGAGAGGTGTTTGTGCTGTACCCATTTCCCATGTCAAAATCAAACAGGTGGTTTTATTTAACCCAGTGAACTGCACAAGCAATTTCTTCTTCCCCCAGTTTGTGCTGGGAACTAACATGCATTTTTCTTCGCTGCAAACAAGGAAACAAATAGGATTTCTTGGTTGCTGTCTTAGTGCTGCTGAACAGTGGAATATTTCTTTTACAAAACATATTTGGGTAAATCCCTGTTCTGTTGTCATCATTGTAAAGAGTTTTTGTTAAAACACTGTGAATTATGGTACTTTTACAATAACTTAGTTTTATGTTCTTTTAGGTGAGGTTTATCCTGATCCCCCTCTTGACAAGTCAACCTGTTGTTCCCTAACCTCTGGTGGTGATGGTCAGAAATGCCCAATTATGTGTGCAAGACAATGAGAGTAGAGGGACCGTAAAAAAGGGATTAAAGCCGTGTCTGGCCTGGGACTTCATGCCCAGTGGATGTCCTTGAGAGATGCCAGAGAAAAGGGCAAGTGTCAGGAAGATGGATCCAGGCTCTTCTCAGTGATGGCCAGTGATAGGACAAAGGCTAATGGGTCCAAGCTGAAACATAGGAAGTTCCATGTAAATGTAAGGAGAAATCTCTTTACTGTGAGGGTGACAGAGCCCTGGGACAGGCTGCCCAGAGAGGCTGTGGAGTCTCCTTCTCTGGAGACATTCAAGACCAATCTGGACGTGTTCCTGTGTGATTTAATCTAGGTGATCCTGCTCAGGCAGGGGGTTGGACTGGATGATCTTTCAAGGTCCCTTCCAAGTCCTGACATTCTGTAACTCTGTGAGAAGTCCAGAGTTTTCCAAGCTGGTCACCCATTGCCTCCAAGAGGGTTTAATTTCTTTATATCTCAAATGGCAACAACTCTAAATCCGGAGCATGTGTGATGAGATCCATTGGCTGTTGGATCTCTGGAGAGATCCCTTTGGGATTTTTTGGTCTGTACATCAAGTTGCCAGTTCTGCCATTTTAGCCAAGAGTGAAGGATGAAAATCAAGCCAGGTTTATCCCTAAAGTGCTCCTGTGAGTGGGTTTCTTCATTTTGTTGTTCTCCCCAAACTCCTTTCTCATCCCGGTGTTTGCTCATAAGTGATCTGAGCTCTAATTAAATAATTTTCAATGATGGTGTGCCAGATCTGGCAGACATGAGCAGCCTGTTTGCATGTGCAATTGGAAGGGACAGAGGTGGGGATGGAGTGGGAAGTTTCAGCCTAGGGGACAGAAAGTCATTATTTTACATTGGTGCAAAATGTTGTCACAGAGCTGGATGTCTGTTTGCATCACCGAGTGAGAAAACATCACCGATGGTGAAGGGCTTTGCATCTGTGATCTCAGAGAGATGCTGGAGCCTGGTGAAAGGGACATTAGGGCATGATCATCTGTCCTTTGGTGGCAGGACTGTTTTCTGACTGGGACCAGCACCCCGAGGGTGACAGTGCCACCAAGTCTAAGCCCTGCAGTGGCTCCTTTCTCAGGAAAGCAAGATTTCATCAGTTCATCTTCCCAGGGCACTGAATTTCCACCTCTGTCTCAGAAGAGAAAACCAGGTTTCCACTCTGGCAGATTCTTGGCTGTCAGATTTTACCAGAAATTAACCTGAAAATAAGAAACAGTCATTCCTAAGCCAGGACTGCAGGTCCCATCAGTTGGTCACTCCCTACCTGGAGCTGACCCATGTCCAGAGATGTGCTGTCTGGTTTCGGTGATGCTCTGCCCATACAGTTTCCTTCCTCCTTGTTTTCTTACTGATTGGTAACTTCATTGCATCTGTCAGATAATGTTATTAGTCAGGAGAGACACCTTCCCAGAGGCAGTGAGGTCATAAACCCTTGTGTATTTTGTCAATGCACATTTTAGAAGTGATTTCATGCCGAGTATCAGGAAATAATCCCAGGTCTCCAGTGTTTGCTGTACACGTGGATGCATCTTCCTACCCACTCACCTTTCCACCAGAGACTTGGTGGTTCTCACTTCCTCCAGAGATTGAACTGTTCTGGGCAAAGCACATCCAAAAAGTTAAAAAACTCACCCAAACCTGTAGCACTGCAGACACGGTGATCTTGAAGGATCCAACAGCTGCTGTCTGAAGTTGACCTTCAGAGTCCCAAAGCTGCTTTGTGTCACATTACAAGTTTAGCTATGAAGACATAGTCAAGGCCTTTACCCCCCCTTTGATTCACACTTCGTTGTGTTTTTAGAGAGCTAGAGCTTGGAATTGAGATGGACAACATGATCAACATTAATCATGTCTGTGGAAACCCCTTCTCAGCTCTTTTTGTGGCAATGAGAAGCAAGCCTGTATCCTGTGTCCCAGCAGTCATGGTCTTCGCTGCCTACTGGGTTTGGTTTGTTCTTCATGCCTTCAAGCTGCCATATCTGCCCCTTCCTTATCCTTCCTCCACTTCTGCTGTCATCTCAAGATGAACTCAAGACCCGAAGACTTGAAGTCTCAAGACTTCCCACAGGAAACTCTTGTATTATCAATTAGGACTTGGCTTATTTTGCAAGTGAAGGCAGCTGGTGGCAGCCCTGGGGCAGTTGTGGGGGTGATGAGAAGGAGGACAAGGCTGTGGTACCCCTGGGGTCATGTGAGATTTGATAACCTTGTGTGGGAAGGACATTGTCCTGGTCCATGGTCCTTAGAAAGGCTGCAGGGGAAAGGATGCCAGAGGAGGTCATGGGACTTAGGGGAATTTTGGGGAGATAAGGTGATCTTAGTCGGGGGCACAGTCAGTGCTGTTGGTACCCATCCTCTGTGTTCTCAAGAATAACACACTGACAGAAAATCTGGGTGCACCCTGCTAATTTAGGGTGTTGTCACTGACTGCACAAGGTCATGGTGGAACCCAAAAGTGCAAGAAACTGGTTATATGCATCTGTCATTAACTCAGCAGACAAGAAAGCTATTGTTCCATGGGAACAAGCAGTCATGTCAAAGGAGGAAAGTTGTAGCTGTAATTGGTGTTATGTCAGAGGAGGAATTCAGAGCTGGTTATTTACTGGAACTCAGCAATAAACACCTCGTTACGAATGGTTACTTCCTCCTAGGTGGATAGTATGAAAAGTAGGGTCTGAGGATGGAGGTGCTTGGGTAAGAGAACATCTCTAAATTCATGAAGTGATCCCACAACCCCTGCTCCTCTGAGAGCTGCATAGAGCCAAGATAGGCTTGCCTTGAGAGGTGAAGAAGTTGATGCTCTTCAAAGGTGCCTGGGCATGTCTGGTCCTGAAGGGACTTCAGTGTCCCTGTTCCACAGCTGCTAAAGCAGATATATCTGTCTCAGGAAAACTGGCTGAACCCTGACTGTCTTGTTGCCAGAGCAGAAGAATTTGTAAAAATTCTGGCTCTTTTGGTATCTAGGAAGAGATAAAAACACAGTAAGAGATAATAACTCAGTAAGGTCTCTGTGTCTTCCAGGAGGGAAGGAAAAGGTGATTCTCCCAAGCATTAACATCTCTGAGCCTTTGAACATGGGCTTTTCAGTTGAGGTATTTATTACAGCTGCCAGACAATGGCCAGAAGCAGTGCTGAACTGGACATACGGGACAAACCTCCCCATCCAGCCCCCCAAGATGACCCCTTGCACTGACCACTCTGCAGTGCTTTCTGTCTTCATCCAGTCCATGGGGCTGAGGAGCTGTGGGATGCCTTGAGCACTGAGACAGGAGCCAGTGCAGAGAGATGACTCCCATGCCCTGTTGTCCTTGTGGTCCTTCACACCCCACATTGCATATGAATGGAGAACTGCTGGGTTAGGTGTCTACATCGACAGGGCCAGAGGTGCAGGATCACCTCTGTCAGAAGACACAGATGAGCAGCACAGAGCCACCGACCCAAACACAAGCCCACACACTCATGGTCAGTTATTAACTGAGCTCTCCTGGCAGTGAGATGCTGGAGAAGGAGGGAGAAGGAGCAGGGGAATACAGTGGTCTGATAAACCCTGCCAGAGATGCAGCTACCACAGAGCCCTTCCTGCCTCAGTCCCAGCAATGACAGTGCTGTGGGTAAAGAAAGACTGAAAGCCCTGGAGCCATCAGGCAATTTTCTGGTTGAGGCAGAAAGTAGGGACAGGACAGAGTCTTGAGGTGTTTAAAAGACGGGGAGATGCGGTGCTTGAGGACATGGTCTGAGGGTAGACTTGGTGGCGGTAGGTTAATGGTTGGACTGGATGATCTTAGGGGTCATTTCCAGCCTTAAAAATTCTATGATTCTATGATTCTGACTGGAAGTTCAATCCTGTTAGCTCTTGTTATGACTCAAGAAGCTCAATTTCCAGCCCACAAGATTTATTTACACGATTGATTTTATTCACTAGGTAGCTACACTCTCCACTGCTGTTCCACACCAGGCAACTTCAGGTGCACCATGAACTACAACAAGGGAGACAAGCAATTTCAACAGTTATTTTCTGCTTTGGTTAAATACCCAATTGCTGCCACCCAGCTATCTCTGTCCTGACTTATCTGAGCTGCTCTCTAAACTCAATACTAGAGCTGGCATGGATGCCAGGGACTTCCAGATGGTTCTTGACCATTAGAGGTTGTCCGGCTCTTGGTTGTGCAGCGCAACTCAGACGTCAGGTATGAAAACAGAAGCTGTGTTTTATGGAGCAGATGGAGATCTGGCCTGGGATTTTGAAATATGCTGTTTCCTTGTTGTTCTCAGTATTTCCCTGAAAAAAAATGACAAACCAGATTGTCTGGTAATTTTGCAGTAATAACCTTAGGCCTTGGTGTTACAGGGAGGAGTACCAGGAAGAATGCAGCAAGGTGAGTATGACATAAAATCACTGCAGGTTGTATTTTCAGGTGCTGTGCCTTCAGCAGGAGAAAGATCAAAGGGTTTTGGTTTTGCTGATTGGCACCCAGCTAAGCAGGACTTTGTTTCTGCCTTTTTCTCCACCTCCTGTCCCATCCCAAGCTATCAACAGACTTTGTCTTTCATATTGCAGGAGCAAAAGCCAAAAACAAAAGAGATTTTCGGTGCCTACAGAGATCCCAGTTCCTGGCATTTCTTTAAGCTGGAGGTGGACAAGGGACATTCGTGACTCTGCCCATGTTATATGGCTTCTGCTCAAGTGGTGACACTCAAGAGGTGGTTGTGATGCCACCCTTCCTCTCTGAACCACGCTACCCACTGGAGTATGAGATCCACCCACTATACCAACACGCATCCTCAAAGATGTCGTTGAGTCAGTTCCTGTTCCTATGGCACAGCTCTATTCCCAAAAGGGTGAGCTGTTTTCTTCCCTGAGACTGGAAAATAGGCTCCTTTATTTTCCATCTTTTGTTTTCTTTTTTTTTTTCCATTGACACAGATGTCTGGACTGCAAAATCAAGGTGGGACAGCCCTTCTTCCTGGGTTATTTTCAACCCCCGTGGGATTAAGGTGTTGGCTACTTTACAAAGAGGCCCATTCATGAGATTATTTTGCCTCCCAGAGTGACCTTTCAGACCTAAAGGCCTCCAGACCATTGACAATGCAACCCAAGTGGGTTTTTCTCAGAAGCCTCTGACTTCTCTGTCAGTTCAGACTCCTCCTGTGACAGAGGTCTGAGCACCCCAAGTTCCCTTCTGTCCCTCTTCCCAGCATGGAGCAACCCCTTCCCATTAAGCAGGACTGGAGAGGAAATGGGAATCTCTGCTGGGGAGAGCTGGACAACCATTTTTGACTAAAATGTACATTTTTAGAGCACTGGAAATATTCAATAAATTATTGTCAATACCTCAAAGTGGATTTGAGTTGTGATTTTTCAGAAAATATGCTGGGAAAAAAAATCAATTTTTGTCTCAACAGTTTCACACTGAAGTGTTTTGGATTTGCCTGTTAAACAGTGGCTTTTCCTCATCTTCAAAAGTGTTTTTCCTTCAACTCAAAAGCTGGTAAAGCTCTGGAAATGTTAGAAATATTTTTGCCTTGATTAAATGAGAATATCCCATTTAAATCTCGCAAACCCCCCCCAACTATTTCCCTCCAGTTTGTTTCTACACAGGAGACCTGCAGGTGGGGGGTCAAAATAAGGACCAAACTGAAATGAAACATCATCCTGTCTTGCACCTCACTTGGCAAAGTGAGAAATGGTTCCCCTGCATGTTCTGATGCTGTGAACAAAACTATAAGCAACAATCACCGTGGAGAGGGAGTAAGAGAGGAAAACCAGACCCAGGCGAGTCACTCTGTGAAGAATCCACCTTTCTAAACCACTTGCAGCCTGCAGCTGCACACCAACACGGATCCTGGTTTGCAGCACAGCACAGCTGCATCCCTGTTTAAGCCAGGGCTGTTTTCCCATCCATCAAAAAGCTTTGTGAGGCATCAGCACCTCTCCAGATAAATGCTTCTTACCAGGCTCCCTCGATTTCAGTGTTCATGGGTCGTGGTGGTGGTTACTGATTTAAGGGGAGAAGTTTAGCCCTGGTGTTTATGAGCTCATCAGCACTTCTCAGTGAGAGAGCTGGAACCAGGGGGTTGATGTTAAGAGTTATCCTCTCTTTCCCTCCTTTTCCCCACCCTGGAAAGCAGCAATCTGATTTCCTCCACAGACCTTTGATGCACATGCTGAAATCCATAGCCCTTAGACCTGTGAGGTTTTTTTTCCAGGTCCTTGTCACAGATGCCAGCGCAGTCCAGTGTGACATATGACTGTTTGTTTATTGAAAACATTTTATTGCTCTCTAAAAATCAGTTTTAATGAACTCCAAAGAGATACAGTAATTAGACCAGCAAAATTATTTAACAAACTCAATTATCTGGCATTTTCTTTCTCTGCAGGAAGAGAACCAGTTCTGTAAGAGCTGGGAAGAGCTGGTTTTGCTATAGTTCCTAGAGTTTAAGCTCCTCTGACTGCACAGCATTTATGGTTAAGTTCCAGCAGAACTTTGGGTGAAATCAATGAATCAATTCATCAGTTTCAGCCAGAGTTTGATCAGCACCTCACACCTGAATCAGGCAAGAATGAGAGGAACAGGTTTTTTGAGGCTAAATGAGGCCTTGATTGCACAGCCACGAGGTTTTTGACAAAGAGTATTCCTCATGTTGGCTGGGAACTGCTCAGCAGCTACCACTCTGCACTTGGGAGGAAACGTACCATGAGATGTGTATGGTTATGCTATAGGCTGGCTTCTACTACCCTCAAATGCAGCACAGGTGATGCTCCTGCAATTCCCATTCTGCATAAGACAACATGGGAAGGAGGGTCCCACACAGTGCTCTGGCACTTGGAGGGAGATATTGTTGGAGTCACCCAAATGCCAGTTCCATTGTGCAACACAGAAGGTGGCATCTCAGCGGCATTTCTCTGTAGTGTTGGGTTCTGCGGCCTTCGGTTGGAGAAGACATGTCAGAAGGTCGTGCCAGCTCCCAAAGGCCATGCTTCACCTCACCTCCTTCAGAAAGTCCCCTGTACCCACCAGCACAGCACCTGAACACACATTCCCTTCCCCCTCTCCCACCCCAAGTTTCACGCAGTGTTTTTTCCCCCAACACGCAATTACAAAACACTTCTCGTTACTCTGTGCCCCACACTGAAGGTATTAACAACCAGGGGAAGGAAACGGGCTCTGTTACTCCAGGGCCAGTCTGTCACCAATAGAACACTGTCTTTGGTCACATCTACTCTTTAGTGAAAGTTGCCACCTCCATAAATGAAAATTTTACTCCTGGGTGACTGTGGTTTGTAAATCAGCTCTGCACGGGGCTATTTTAGCAGTATCCAAAGATGAGGAAGTCACCCCTGCAGCTGGGAAACCTCTCTCTCTCTCTCTCTCTCTCTCTCTCTCAATCCCACTCCCCAGTTTGACCTAAATACCATTTTTCAGCCAACACCTTCCTAGTGAGCACGTCACTGCTGGGCCTGCACGGGGGTCAGAGGCGAGTGTGACTCTCGCAGCTGCCCTCGGAGGACTGCACCGGCATTGTCTCCTCCGAGGTTGCCATGCCCACCCCATTGTGCACAGCAGGGCTAGGATTCAGATGTTCTTCCTCGCCTTTCGTGGTGCAAGGGCCACCAGTAGGAACCAATGTCTGCTTCTTCTGCACCTCCTCCAGTATCTGCAGCACCTGAAATTAGTAAATGTAGTTGTGAGTGAGTAATTAGGGGAAAGCACTGATTTCTTGAGATAATACCCTGTTCTTTTTCAAGCCTAGTGTCAGGGCACACCTTGAGATGACACAAAGCATTTCTGTCTGCTCAAAGGTCTCTGGGACAGGTGTGGAGGGAGAGCATGTCCCACAGAGGTCCATGACCTCGGATCTCAGAGCTCTTTTTGTGAAGGAATTGGTCACACCTCGCACATTCTCCAGCAGCATGATTAGCACAGAGAGGTGCAATTGTGGTCCAGAGGCAGGATCAGAACATAGGCAACATGGAGCTTTGTTCTGCCCTTTCATGCCACCCCATAACTCCTCATGCTATCACAAATTTCCTTTCCTCTTTAGGGAATGAGGAAACTCCCAGTCTGAAACTCACTTAGTGGAGATGGGGAGCAGGAGAAGACACAAAATCAAGATCAGTTTTACCTGAGACTTGGGGATGATGCCAACTCTGAAGAACCCTATGTTTCCACTGTCAATTTTGGTGCAGTCCACCACAGTGGATGCAATGTTCTCTGGAGAAGGTCCATCACAAAGAACTGCATCTACCTGAAGAGCAACAGATGTTCACATCAAGATCCTTTAGGCACTTGGGAAAAAAAGAGGGCAGTTTCTCTGCCTCAACAGAAGGCAATTATCATCCAAGGTAACTCTCCTCCTTCTTACCCCACTGTATTGACACTAAGGGCTGAATTTGGAATTAATTAACTGAATAGAAGCAAGGAGAGAGTGAGCTCTATGGAGTGTAGGACAGCAGTACAGCAAGGACAGGATTACATCAGTTGAGGAGCTTTGAAGAAGTCCCATTCATAAAGAAAATGTGTAGAAAAACAGTTTTTTAGGAGTTAGAGGTGGAAGACTTGTAATGCAGTTTGTTTAAAGCTGCCCTGAGATAAGCTGACATGAGTATATGAAGCTCTGAGGATTTAGCAGTGAAAGACGGCCATCTGAAAGGCCATGACCACTCTACTACCAGAACTCATCCAAGTTCTAAAAGCCAGGAATATTTTAAGGCTTTGGCACCAGTTTTAGAGCAGCTTCAGCTTCAGAGGGGAATCCCCCGTGTTCTGACAGCCCAAGGCCAGCTGGAGCCCTGGCGCACTCAGGCATCAGTGGGTTTAGTGCGTGGAAGCGAAGCAGCATTGTTTTGTTGCTCAAATCGTTGTGTGCTGGAAGATGAACTAACTCTCATTGCCAAGCCATAACTTCACTATATAAACCAGAAGCATTTTGTTTTCCCACCAAGTTCTGTATTTAACACAGTTCATTCACTCTGAAAACACGAGGAGTGCCCATGGGATTGTTTTTTTTTAAGAAGATGCTTTCCTGGATTCTTGATATCATCTATTGATCTTCCTTCTGGAAACAACATGGTTGTGTTCCTCCATCTCCACACCTTTTGGGACCAGCAGGATGCAGCACCCCAATTACCTTGTCTCCCAGCTTGGCATACACTTGGTTGTGGTGTGTTGTGTCTGCTTCTCCTGTTGGATTAGCTGATGTGACCACAATGGGGCCAACCTGGTGACAGAAGAATGGGAGTACAAGCTCTGAGCAGGTTTTGTTGTATAAAATAGATAACTTGAACTCTGGAGTCAACTTTTGAGTGTCTGTGACTCTAAACAGACCTCAGTGTGACTTGCCCAGGTATAGGTACCTATTATGCAGGCACCTATAGTCCCACCAAGTCTGTTTATGAGTGACTACTACCCTGCTGAACCAGGGTTTACTCATGTTGGTCAGGGACAAACATTCTGTTGTCCAGCAAAAGCAATTGCCTGAGACCTACAATGCCTGTCCTAGAAATGAGCACAACATGCAGGATACCACAGTTCCTCTGACCACCTTCTGGACCTTCTGAAGTTATTTTGGCTTCAGATAAGCCTGTGCTTGCAACAAAACAGACAATCAAAGTGTCTTCTGAGTACATGTTTTCTGACTTTCTGAGCTCATGGTTACTCCCTACACCCTCTTTTCTACAATAAAATCAGCCACCAGCTGCCTGCATAGCACATCCCTTCTTAATGGTATTTTTCTTGTTAGAGTTACTCATTTTAGCATTTTTCATTCCCCAAACCTTCCTGGACATGCTTGGACCCTCACTTCACTGAGATAATAAAAAAAAAAAGAGAGGAGATAAGACATCCCAGCACTGCTGGGATGAGTGTCTATGGCTGCTCACCAGGTCGATGAGGTGTGTGGTGACGGAGCAGTCGGGGATGCGGATGGCAACGCTCTGAGGGGTACCGACGTATTTAGCAGAGTCCTTCATTCCCAGGAAGTCCACCCATTCACCTGCACAAGGAAGAATGATTTGTCACTTATGGATGCATGTCAGTCTGAACAGCATGATCTTACCAGAAATATTGCCACGGAGAACGTGGTTTTGCAGGGGTATGTGACTTAAAGTTGGAGTTTCAAAGCCAAAGTTCTCCAAAACCTGGAAGCAACCTCACCTCTGGGAACCACCAGACTAATAGGAGATGGCCAAGCAGCCTCCATGAAGTCCCAGAGGAGGGGAGTGAACAAGTGCTTTGCAGGTTCCAGTTGTTTTAGGCTAGAAATCCAGAGGGACATGGGGCGATCCTGAGCCTGGCGCTTGGATCTGGAAAGGAGGCAAGAAAAATGAGCCTGGAAATCAGACAGGGATTTATTTTCAAGCTGAAGAGGAAACTGTGTTGGTGAGACCTAGAGTTAAGACTAGGTGTGTAGGCTGTGCTCCAGGTCACAAGGGTCTGTAGTAAAAGTAGGACTGTTCAACAGATGATCTGATGGGAAAGGACACTGGTGACTATTCACAATCAGGAATGTCTCCTCCAAATCAAGGTTTAGCATCTGGCATAGTGATGGGTAGAAGTCCCAACTGCCCAAGATCTGAGGGAACCCCACCAATATGAGGGGTCCTGGATGCTTGCAGAATTACAGCCAGAGGCATTTGTTAAACCCAAGAGAGGTTTTCGTTGTGACAATACATACCTACAGTTATGTTCAACAATCCCCTGCCCCATTTGCTACTTGAGTTTCCTTGTGCTATCTAAGCTACCTGGCTCCTCCACCTGCCAGGAGCTTTCAGTATCCTAGAAGACAACCCCAGCACAATTCTCTGCTTTCCTCATTCAGATCTTCTCCTCCAGGCTTGTCTCCTTGTGGTTCCCATGAAGGCTAAGCTATGTGTCTCACTGCTCTCGATGGTCTCTGTGGCTACTGCTCAGTAGCAGGGATAAGGCTTCTTCAGGCTAGTCAAGGAAGCCCTCACTGGGGCAGTGAGACAAATACTTACTGGTGAGCTTTCTCCACAGCATCAGGGCGATTGCAGGCTGCCACAAGCACATACACAGTATCTGTGGGGATGCCACAAGTCCCTCCATTCTTCAGGATATCTGTTGGCATGTGAACAGGGCAGAATCCCTTGAGTGACTAGAAGTGAGGGGCTGTAACTCATGGGAGAGCTGTCACAGAGCCCATTTGGTGCTCTCATCTCCTTTTCCCAAATGACAAAGCATTTCCTCTGACAGTGCATTTTCTAGCATTAATCCAAGAGGAGATCTGGCATTTAGGGGAGCTCTGGGCCATGTTCATCAGGTCCAGAAAGTCATTCAGCCCTGTGGAGAGAGCAAGCACTGTGTGTGTGTCCTGCTTTCTCTGTACAAAGCTTTCAGTGGTAGCCCCAGCCTGGAGAATTCACACATCTCAGATGAGCAGAGGGGGATATGATGTGGGAGAGTCAGCAGCAAATTCACTGCTAAAGCCAGCTCCTGAACAAGGAATCGATCCTATGTCCCCCATTGTGTATTCAGCTTCTAATGTCTCTTGTAACTGGACCCACTTCATCAAAATGCCATCAGCTTATCATGGTTTCCATGTCTCGATTAGAAAGATGTTCTTTTAATAATGTTCTGTTACAACACCCTCCTCCCCCTCCCCAAATTTACCCTCCATCCCTACATTATGTCCTACGTGTTTCCCTTACCTGCAATCCTCTTGACTGAGGAAGCTTTCCTGGCAGGCAGGTGAAGGCACTTGGTCGTTCCTCCCCCCACACCACTGAGCTGCACAATGGCCCTGCCCATTGGTAAGCAGGAACCCTCAAAGCTGATGTTGAAAAGGGCAGATAGGAAGCAGTAAAAGCTGACCAGACCAAAGATCAGGCTGGCAGCAATGTCATAGCCAGCTGGGAGAGCATGGATGGCATCCAGCAAGAAGCTGACAGCGATGAGCAAGAAACTGAGAGAGTAAAGGAACCAGGCGATATTTAAGAAGAGTGTGCAGAAGACAATGAAGCCGTTGAAAAGCATGAAAGCAATGATGCCTACTGCTGCATGGAAGCTTCTATTAGTGCCATAGAGGCCACCATATCTTGTCAAGCCCCAGATGATCCATATGACAGCATAGAGAATGAAGGCACTGCTCTCCAGGGTTTTGCCCCGGGCAAAGGCCACCGAGCCACTTAGAAGCTTAAGGATCCCACCAGCTACTACTACCCATGGAATTACAACAGTAGCAAGTGGAGCCTGTGGGTCCCCTGACATTGTTATAGCAAAAGAGGCAAGGACACTGCATGCATAGCCAAGCACTTCTGCATCTGCATACTTGGAATACCCCAGGTAGGGAGCATGAAGGTCTGCCCCTTCACGAAGCTTCAGAAAACTGCTGCGAGCAAGCAGGGCCTTCACAGCACCCTTCCCTGTTGGGATCTTGGCACTTGCTTTCACATTGTACAGGTGAATTAGAGCCATCAAGGCTGAGGCCACGAAGATGGCCACATCCACGCCTTGGGGTCCTCCTTCAAAAAATCCCTTGGGATGGCAAGCTAAGGCAATGCAGTAGGCCACATAAACCAGCAAATACAGCCCATCCACCGGGCTCTTAAGAGAGAGAAAAAGAGCCAGGACAGAAAAAAGAATTGAGAAAACCACCAGGAATGGAACAGGGAAAGATGGCTCCTCTGGTTGCCAGATTGGGTAGAGGAGGCAATAACCTTCAGCAAATTTCAGGAGGGAAGTGAAACCAAAGAATGTGGCCATCAGAACATCCAGTGCACGGTATGATAAAATGCAGAGGCCGATCTGGTAGATCCCAGCTGCCCACAGCCAGGGCACTTGGCCAATAAACAGTTTGCCAGTGATGCCCAGCACCCTACAGCCAAAGACACTGGCAGACAGCATGTTCAGGATGAGACCAGGGACTGCAAAAAGATTCACGCTGCCACTGGTGGGTTGGATCTGTTCACGGGTCTTTTTGTTGGTCAAATCTGTGCCAGGGAGGGTAATTTTCTCTTTGCTTAGGAAATAAAGAATCCTTCCCAGAGCAAAATAGCCACCAACCAAGCAGACAATCATGTAATTGCAAGCCACGGCAGAGGAACCAAAAGCTGTGCTGTAACGCATGGCGACCTCGTGAGCACTGGCAAGCGAGACGGCCGCAGCAACGATAGCCAGGGTGACCTCTCTGCAGAGGAAGCCCACCACTGCAATAAGGAGTAGTGACAAAGTAAATGTGCCCAGGCCAGGCACCAAGGCATTTCGGAAATCATTGGTGTCCTTCAAAACTCCTTGCCCTCCCAGGATGAGGACCACTCCATAGCCACACCAGAACACTGAGATGGTCAGGCAGAGAGACAAAAACAGGGAGGCACTTCTTAGGCTTCTCCGAATTCCTGTGAAACAAATGACAATGGAGACAGAACTGTGATTTTGAGTCTGTATGTGATGGAAAGTGGTAGTTAGGACAGGCAGCTGTGCCACAGGCACATGGAAACACGGTCTCTGCTAGCATGGAGCTGCACAAGTCCTGAATGATGCTAGGCAGAGCCATCACATGTTTGGGCAGGTCTGCTCCATGCCCCATTACACTGTGTAGACAGGACTGCAAAGACTCCATCAGCACAATGCTTTGTGTGCATCAGAGTGCCTGAAGGGAGCTCAAAGGACATAAGTTTCTTCAGCCAAGTACTGTGCCAGGCCCACCATGCACTAATGAAGTCAAGGTTCAACAAACTGTTGTCTTCCCTTCCTCATGATGCCTACAAGACTCAGTTACAAGACTGTAATATATTAATGCAAATCAAGTCTTGACACCTCTTTCTTTTAGGTTGCCTGGTGGTTTGGTTTGTTCCTGCTGTGAGCTGTCAAGTTCAAAGTTTGAACCACAAGTGTCATGCAACCTGCTGGATCTCCAGAAATAATCAGGTCTTCTCAGAAGACAGAGCCATAGGAATTGCAAAGCTCTCTCCTTCTCAAGAATTATCCTGTTTGATGTCCTGATCCCCAAAATGACGAAGACCTTGGGTGACAATATTCACGATGAACGGAAGCCACCTACTACACCCAAACAATATCACAAAATACCTTGTTTTTACTGCTATGCTTTCTCACCTCATGATGTGAGGATGCCAATCAGCTTGGATGGATCTGAAGGTTTCCTTCCAAGCTAGAGCTTTGTAATTGACTTAGGCTTCATTCCTCCCTCAAACAAAAGTGAGCCAGACTGAGGTCGGCAGGGTGAGTCCCCAGGCTACAGAGGACTGTAATCACACAAGTATGCAGCTCTCCAGCAAGGCAGCACAGAAATTCCTGCCTTTGGTAGGAGGCTGTGCATTCCCACCATGAAACATCACCTGCCTGGTGATCCATTCCATAAGGTCCCAACCATACAGCTGCATCTATGTGCTTTATACTGCTGCTCTGTGCCACCACTGACTGAGAGAAGAGGGGGACTTATGTTTTACAGGTTAAAGTACTTAGTGTCTCTCCCAAGCTGCCTGCTTTGTAGAGGAAAAAGTACCTTTTTTATGTCCTCATTGCTCTGAGTTGAAAAAGACAAGGAACAGTCATTCTAGAAAACATGGACTTTGTGATAGCTAGTGGTTTTCTCTCTCAAACAAGCAGATCTCTTGACATTCACACATTGACATGCCTTTTCAGTTCACAGATGCCTAAAGTACTCTCAGAAAGCCCAGGAACCTTTTTTATAGAAATCATGCATTCAGTTTGTTCAAGCTCTCTCAGATTCTGGTAAAGCATTTGCTCAAAACTAACACTGGTTTCACTCTGGTTGCTTACACAGGACACATTTGCTGTGCTGACATGCTCCTCTAGCAAGGATGAATTGGTGGGTCTGGCAAGGCTGCCGTGGTTTGTATAAAACTGTTGGCAAAGCAGATGAAATACATGCAAAGCTGCAGAAGGGGGAGGCTGGGAAGCTGGCCACCCTCCAGGTCTTACCTGCATATGCCAGAAGAGATGATAAGATCAACAGGAGGACTCCTAGAGCTGTGCTGGGGATCAGAGGGGCCGCTCTGGGTGAGCTGTAGAAATGCACTGCCAGTAAGAGCGATCCTGTGTGTGACAAGGGAGGTGGCAAAGGAGAAAGAGCTTGTAAACTTTGCCCAAACAAAACCCCCAGAGGAGAAACAGAGAGGCAGGAGCAGGGAACAGAGAAAAAAAAATAACAGGACAACATCTGCAAATAATGAAACCTAAGTAGCCAGGGGAGTGTTGTGACTTGGTTTGTGTCCAAGGTCTCACCTTTGCCTGGGTGCCTAGTTTTAAGAAACATGAACTTAACAGTATTTCACAGTATCCCCCCTCCCCATTCTCCAGTTTCCATTGCACAAGGAGGCAGACAGACGCACCCACCCTCTGCAGATGAGCCTTGTGCCCACAGAAAACCAGCCTAAAAGTGAGAAGGGGTGGCACTCAGAAAGATGAAATGCAAAGAAGAAGCAAATGAAAGGAGGACAGAACACAGCACTGCAGGGGAAGCGGCTAGAAAAGAGAGGAAAGTGCATCCAAATAAAGATCATTTATGAAAATGACTCTCAAACAGTTTTGATTCGCTTCCCACACAAGATGGATCGAGTACAAGAGTCCAGGCCAGCACTTTAAAGCCAAGACAAATATTATGTTGGCTGATGAAACAGTCACAGGGATCTCCGAATCGAACAGCTTGACCCAGGGCAGAGAAGGTTCCAAATAAACAGACTCTTTAGCCCCCTTTGAAAAGGGGGTTGTCCAGGAAAGCTCATCCCAACCCCATCATCCTCCCATGCCAAGGAGCCTCGCTCGGTCCCTACCTGCGGAAATGCCCAAGAGCCCTATGGAGGAATGCAGTGACTCAGCTTTCCTGTCTGCCATCGCAGAGTCCTCTGAAGACCCAGATGCAGAATGAAGTGCTGCCTCCCTTTCCTCCCTAGCTCTTTATAACCAAACCAACTCCTCTGGCCCGCGTTCCAACCTGCTCTCCACCCCTTTTCCCTACAAACAGCTTTCTGTTAGCGTTCCTCTCTGCATGCGGGAGGAAATGCAAACGAGTTCCTTGCTGCAGTAAATGTCAGTCTGTGAGTCAGTGTGGGCTGCTGGTAGCTCCCTCCAGGGGCCTGTTAATTTTACTGTTGATTAACCCTTGTTAAAAAAGACACATGAAAAATAAAGCGGAGAGTTTATTGCTATTACTGCCTTTTTGCTGCTGCCAGCGAGGAAATTACACTGGTTAAAATGAAGTTTTTAAAAATAATCCCTCTTGTTGGAGCAAACAAGTACTTTACAAGCCCAGGAGATCCTTGGGGACTGAGTATTTCTCCTAATCCTGGCCATGGCCCTGCTGTTGTCCTGTCACAGCTCTGAATGCCTGGCACCACTGTCCTGTGGAGGGCAAACCCAGGGTAGATTCTGTGCTGTTCCCCTTCAAGGTGACTTCTGTTCATGTGTCACTCCACATCTACCTAATCCAGCCTCTTCATGCACACTGGCAGGGAACAACTCCTAGGTGGTTTTCATGAAGAGGTGTCAGTGAAAACATGCAGTCTGGAGATCATCACCATGAGGACAGATCTAGAGGAGCCTTGCAAGCTTTCCAGGAGAGCTACACCAGCAGTGAGTATCAGCCATGACCACTGCTGTATCCCAAAGGTGACATGAAAGACCTGTCCACAGCTTCCTACCGCTTCCCATGGAGAAGACACTGTCAAGGCATCAAGGTCCTTACTAGTGGAGGAGAGGCTGAGGAGAGCATTGGAAGCTGGCCTCAGGATCATGCTGGGTCACACATCGAGTGGGAATTAGGCAGAGAACTGTTCTGTGAGAGCTAACAGCTTTGATGGAAAACAAGGGCAACACTTGCCAGAACTTATGTACATGTTCTAGCCAGAAGTGGCCCTTCCCATGGCAGGGGGTTTGAAACTAGATGATCTTTAAGGTCCCTTCCAGCCTGAGATATGATTCTATGATCCTGTGATACATTCCTCCATCCTTTTGTATGTGTGCAATGGACCAGCATGGGGGCTGTTCCTGTGAAGGACCCAGCTCCTGTTCCCATCAGCCCTAGTTAAAGCAAATTCCCCTCTCAGCTTCTTGAGAAGATGAAAGTTGTAAGTGTGAAGAACTTCACACTGGGCTGATCAAGGGTGACACTGCAGAGGCCCTACAGCAGCAAGCTGTGACACTGCTCGTGGCTGTGATTCTGCTTTGTGTTCCCCTATATGTCAAGCTCCACAGCCAAGGCTGGAAGACAGAAAAGCTGTTGGAAACAGGACTTGGAGCTGCACAGCTCAAAGACAGGCCTCTGGGATCATCTAAGAACCATCAGATCTGTAGCAGCACCCAGAACAACCCCGAACTGTCAGGGTTCACACAGATAATGTCAAAGGACTCTGCTCCCCCTGCTCTCTGAGCTGGTTTGGAGCATGGTGCCTTGCTTCTGCTGAGCAGCTGGATCCCTGGAATGGTGCCCAAACTCACCTGGTTTCTTCAGTGCTTTGAAGGACAGTTATCTTAAACTGTGTTTTAAACTGTGTATCTTTCAAGAAGAGCTTTGAGTGTGAGGGTTCCTTCACACTCATCTTCACTAGAAAATGGGTGCAGATATTAAAGTCCAAAGTCTCTACCCTAATAAATGCGTGCAGATATTCCCACAGAGCATGGAATAACATAACTGAAAAGTATTACTGACCCAGAATAAGTTTGTTGCAGATAGATCTTCAGGTTCAATATGTCTATTGAGATAGATCTTACTACATGAGGAAGTAATTGGTAGTAACTGATTCTATCAGTAAGTGGAACCAGTTCCATCAGTCTGCAACAGGCAGAGCTAAATGATGTGGTTTGCAGCAAGCAGTGAGTTTGTTTGGCCACCTTTGTTCTATCATTAGTGGGACTGCCTCTAACCAGTTATATAAAGGAGGAAGAAACTATTTGTTAAAAATTGCAGCATGATTCAGCTTCCTTAGAGGAGGAAATAATACCTTTCTAAACCACAGTAAGGACACCTTAGATACCAAAACAAACAGCAATGGAAAGGCTTTGGGTGCTTTCCACATACATCTCACAGCTTAATTCCTGCTCTGGGTGATAAAAGTAACTGAAAGGGGAAGCCTGTGTTAGATTAGCTGGAGTGCAAGTCCTTTCCCATGTTCTTTTTGCTCCCACTTTTACAGGTAAGAGTATGTAGTGCCTGATATTACTATTTTCTAAGACACATATGCAACAAATGAAATCACATCCCTTAGCAGTGAATATCTTGCCCGTGCCTGACATTACTAACGAACTTGCCAAAACACTATTTCATTATACACATGATGTACTTCACATGTCTTCCAAATATGACAGAGATCAAGGAATATTTCTTATAAATAACCCCTGAAGAGCATTCTTTACACTTGATTTTTGTTCTCTAAAGAGTGGCAGGACAGCCTCAATAGGCCACAGTCACTTCAATGCTGCAAAGCTGAAATAGAGAGGTACATAACCATCTCAGGTGCAGATGTATCAAGGACAGGGTGAACAAGCCTCTGCAGGAGCAAGGGGAGCTTCCCCATCACATGCTGTGCATCTTCCAGCCATGTGCCCCAACAGAGGTCAGGGCTCTGCTAATGCCTGGTATCATTTTCCTGGCAAATGGAGAGATGATGCTGTTGATGAAGAACTGAGTTATTAGTTTCTAACCTCAGGACCCAAAGGCCAGGTAACAACCACAGCTGAGTGCAAAGCATCTGCTTTTGAGAGATGGGTTATAAGGATGGGAATATTTAAGGTCAGAAAAGGAAATCTTGGTGTTAAAAGACAGAGACTGCCTATACAGTGTAGGACTTTAAGAAATGGGACACAGAGAGCAATGCACTGGCTTGAATACTTGCTCTGGGCAGGCTCCCTTTGGTACCATCTTATGTGCAAAGACTTTGGTACTTTAGTCTGAAATAGAAATAGAATGGAAAATCAACAGCTGAGAAGGAAAAACACAGCTTCTGTGTTGAACAGGTCACGTCAGCTGGGGATGCTTTGGAGACAAAAATGCTGTGAAGAAGATCTGCAAGGCAGCAGTCAGTTGAGGAAACAAACAATATTTACATACCCTGCCTGTGGGACTGGAAATAAAACCCTCTTGCCAGTAAGAAATTGAGCCCAACCCTCCTGGCCCCACCTGCTCCTGGAGGAGGGATCACACTATAAAAGCCTCCAGGCAGTGAACAGAGAGGCACAGCTATTTGGGGCTCTCCAGGGACTCCTCCTGCTCTGGTTGTGACCATGGGGAAGAGAGTGGCTGTCGTGCTGGCTGGCTGTGGGGTGTACGACGGGAGCGAGATCCACGAGTCTTCTGCTGTGCTGGTGCATCTCAGCAGGGAGGGGGCACAGGTAAGAGGCATCCTGGCAGGCTCATGCTTTGTCTCCAGCTCCTTTTGCCCTTCTCTGCTTTTCCCTCTCTCTATTGGAGAAGGTACTTGTCTCTACTGAGCTTTGCAGCTTGCTGGACAATCAGAAGTCCCCGTTGCTTTTAGGGAAACTTGAAGTGTCTGGAGTCAAAGTAACGGCGCAGCGTGGAGAACTCCCTGGTCTGTGCTTTGCTGTAAGGAGAACTGGCTTGGTGTGTTCTGTTGAGTGTGGCCAAACTCCGAAACCAACTTTCCTGAGTGTGTTCTCTCTTCTTGGCTTGCACTTTCTCTTTTCCACTTGGGTATTTCTATTGGTTTTGACTGATTGAAATTCATCTGTTTAAACGCCCAAAGATGAGAACAGAAAATAGACAAGTGGTTGTGACTTGAGTGTGAAGTGGGTAAAAAAAGTGACCTGCAAGCAGCTGCTCTAATGTGCCATGAGTCATGACAGCCACTCTGTGAGGGTGGAAGAGGAGGGAGAGAAGCTCTGTGTAAGCTGACCCTCAGCTCTCAGCCAGCCACAAATCTGGGGCAGAGCCATTCTCCAGAATTACTCTATTAAATAGCAAGGCACAGCAGTGATGTGCTGCAGAGACAACTCACCCAATTCCAACTCCCTCAAAGTGTATGTTCTTTGGTTGGCTTAAAGCTGAGACTTGTCTGCTGTCTTTAGTTTTGCCTTTTCTCTCCTGGAGCTGCTGCAGTCGCTTCCCTCCTGCCTTGCCCTCAAGAGGCAGGCTCGGAGCTCTATCCTGCACTCATCCTTGGTCAGCATGGACCTCTAGTGGAGGAAGCTCAGGGGCTATTTCTAACCCTGCTTTTACTTCTGGGTCATGCTTGCCTCGGGAAACAAATAGTGTAGCATAGAATTAGCTTTGGAACTGATTATTGCAGTGATGTGATCTACAGGATGGCTTAGTCCCACTGCCTGACCGATTCGGGGCTGACCAGTTCCAAGCCTGTTATTAAAGACATTGGCCAAAGGCCTCCTAAACCCTGACAGTCTTGGGGTACCACCCAACTCTCTGGGAAGCCTGTTGCAGTATTTGACCATCCTGTGGGTAAAGAAATGCTTCACGTGGCCAGTGTGACCCTCCCTTGTGTAGGTTTGAACCATTCTCATGTGTTTTGTCTCTGGATCCCAGGGAGAAGAGATCAGCATCTCCCTTGGGAAGCTGCAGGGGTGCCCCCTTAGCCTCCTTCTCTCCAAACCAGACAAGCCCAGAGTCCTTAGCTGCTGCTCAGGACATTCCTTCCAGCCCTTCCACCAGCTTTCCTCCTCTCCTGTGCAGGGTACTCCTTCAAGTACCTTCAACATCCTTCTTAAACTGTGGGACCCAGAACTGCAAAGCTTTTACAGACCCCAAATCCTAATGTCTGTTTGCCAGCCTGAAACAGCTTGAAACAGTTGTGAAGGAAGAGGAGCCAGGAAAAATAAATGCTCTGGCTTTGGGAAAACAGTGGCTGGAGAGAAGCATCTCTCTCTCTCTCTCTCTCTCTCTCCACATTCCTTCCTGTGACAAAAACCTTCCTGATGCCAGAAGGTCACTGCATTCACCACCAAAGTCCTTTAAAAAAAATAATTCAGGTGTTTTCATTCACTACTGCTGATTTTTAACATGTTTAGGATACATGACTGAAGATGAACAGACCTTTCCCCTCTCTCCCAAGGCAGAGGTTTATGCTCCTGATGTTGACCAGATGCATGTGGTGGACCATGTGAAAGGACAGCCGACTCAGGAGACGCGCAATGTGCTGGTTGAAAGTGCCAGGATAGCCAGAGGTAACATCAAGGATCTAGCTAAGCTGGATGTCAAGACACTGGATGCCCTAATCATACCAGGTAGGACAACATGCAGGGTCAGCACACCCAAAGCCCCAGGAACAGCTTAGGGATGCCATAAACCTCGAATAGCATGGGAGTCATGGGCTGGAGAGGAACTGGGCAGAGCTTCTGGGGAAGGCAACAGGCTGGAAAGAGGGACTGGCAGGACAGACATCTTCCATCCATGCTGGCACTGGCATACGAGCTTGGACTTTGAATAGGACATGGCAATGACAAGCTTAGGTCAGGCTGAGAGAGCTGTACTGATTCAGCCTGGAGAAGGCTCCAGGGAGACCTCTGAACCCCTTCCAGATCCTCAAGGGGCTTCAGGAAAGCTGGAGAGGGGCTGGTGACCAGGGCAGGGAGGGCCAGGCCCAGCGGAATGGCCTTCAGCTGCAGGAGGGCAGAGGGAGAGGAGCTGGGGGGCACAAATCCTTCCCGGGGAGGGTGGGCAGGCACTGGCCCAGGGTGTCCAGAGAAGCTGTGACTGTCCCTGGATCCCTGGCAGGGTTCAAGGCCAGGCTGGATGGGTCTTGGGGCACCCTGGTCTAGTGGAAGGTGTCCCTGCCCATGGCAGGGGCAGCATTGGGAGGGTCTGAGGTCCCTGCCAACCCAAACCATTCTACGAGAGGGCAGATCCTCAAAGTGGAAAGCAATTAATCTTCAGTGAAAGTATGGCCACGTGATTTCAGTGGGGATGGATCAGGCCTGAGGCAAGGATTAAGAGACAAGTGAAAACTTGTCAGCATGTTTCACCATAATTCAGAAAAGAACTCATGGGTGAGACGCAGCACCCACCCAAGCACCGGTACCTCTCTGCTTCAGGTCTGCATGGAAGCAAGACAGGTGCTCTGATGTCTCAACTCCTGGCAGTCAGCTCACAGAGCTTCCACCTGTCTGTTTTTAATTCCCTTATCAATACTGGACAAATGCTGCCATTCACCAAATCCATTTGAGCTTTCTACTGAGTAATACCCGAAAAAATCCTGCCCTGGAGTATTAAACTTCTGGTCTAACCTGCTTTTCTTTTCTCAGGTGGCTTTGGAGTGGCTAAAAACCTGAGTACTTGGGCCACCCAAGGTAAGAACTGCATTGTCTCTAAGGAGGTGGAGGACGTCTTGAAGACATTTCATGCTGCCAAAAAGCCCATCGGCCTCTGCTGCATCTCACCGGTGCTGGCAGCCAAAATCTTCCCAGGCTGTGAGCTGACTGTGGGTCACGACACAGAGTGTGAGAAGTGAGTAACTTTGGAGTGATGATATGAAATGGTACCATGAACATCAGAGAATTAGCAGTGCCTCCTTGATGTACACTCTGTCTCACCTATCCCACTCAGATATCTGAGGTTTTGTGATGAGCTGAATGTTATTTATGAGAATGTCATGCGTTTCTTGAATTAATCACGGCTGGTAAATTAAGTAATCAGAGGTTTTTGACATACCCCTTGTCACTTACATATTCCTCTCTCTGTTAAAATTAGCAATCTGGTTTTACTTTTTACATTTTTCTGCAATGGAGGTGTTTTACCATATGGGGGCACAGGAGACTGCAAGAATCACAAAGGAATAAATTAGATTTTACGTCAGGGTGGCATTTGGGTTCCTGGAAAGGAGGAATCTGTCCTTCCCTTGCCCAAGAGCAGAGGAGAGGGGTACCAGAGGGATTAGTGGAACAAATAGAAGTAGCAGAAGGGCATTTCTTGTTTCCCTCCAAGAAAGCAACAGCCATCCTTCAGTTATACTCTTACCTCAGACAGACAGACAGACTGCTGCAGCTGCTGCCTCAGGGTGAAGTAACCAGGGCCCTTTTGAAGACACTTCAAACTCTTCAAGTCCTTGGAAGAATTCTGTTATTATTTGTCAGCAGATCAGAGGATGTGCTGTACCAGTGGATTTATTTGCATTTTTGTTCCACTTCAGATTTTTAACTCGTTTTCCATCATTTATAGTCTTGGAAAACCTCCTCTGACAGGGAAAGATTTGTACTGTATTGAGCAGGCTTTCTGTAGGGACCATCCATCTCCCTGTAATAACAGATTTCTCACCCTAGGCCACTGTCAAATCTCTGCTTAGTGACAGCTTCCCCACACAGGTTTCATTCTCTCTTCTTCTTCTTGCAGATGGCCTTATGCAAAGACTGCTGAGACCATGAAGGAACTTGGTTGCAAGCACGTGAACAAACACGTCACAGAAGTTCACGTGGATGTGAAGAACAAGCTGGTGACCACCAGCGCCTTCATGTGCAACGCCCCCATTCACGAGATCTACGATGGCATTGGAAACATGGTCAAAGAAGTGGTCAGACTTGCCTGAATGCCACAAAGCCACAGCATCCACCTCCAGAGTGCAGGCATGGAGCCTCATGTAACACATTTCCCCTTTTACACTCAAATACCAAGAGGCAAACTGCTCCTCAAACGGAGTTCTCCCTCCCCACCGGACCACAGGTGGCTGCTGAGGGGGGAGAACTCTGGAGCAAAGGAAGCCTTGTCATGTTCTGCCAAGGAGACACTGCTTCCTGATGCAAAGTGGCAGTGACTGGAGTGTGGGCACATATTGAGCTGGCATGCAAAAGACAGGTTTCCTCGGGGTTCAAATGCAGCCACTGTCGCTGGTTCACATCAGCCATGACTGGGCTGAGCTGACATGTGCACATCATGTGTCAAAAGGAACTGGTGCCTTTCCCAGACTCCTTAAGCATCCATCTCTGTCAGCATTCCAAAGCTCCCCACATAGCTCCACCTTGCAGAACAGAGGAATTAGCAGCAAAGGGAAGGAGCACAGTTTTGCTACTAAATAAAACATGACACTTTTGACATGGGCTGAATTCTGCTTTTTTTTTTTCCTCTGGATTAGGAGATACTCTTAGTGCTACTGGTTGGGGAAAATAATATAGGAGGAAGTCACCAGCAACAGATCCCACTTGCTTTGCAAGGGCATGTACTCAGGCATAAACATGAAAAGCAGAATCAAACCAATGTTAGCATCCAGGGCTGATGGGAAGAGGTTGAATTTGTCCCCAGAAGACCTGCTGTGACAGCAGGGAGTATTTTGGAAGCAGCTTTTCCATATTGCTCTGAGGTAGAGAAAGTCTGGGGTAAGGTCTAAGCATCCCAGAGTAAGTGGTGGCATTTCCAGTCCCTTCCAGTCTCTGGGAAAATTCCTAGAAACAACTGTTCTGCATTGCAACAGAGACAGGGGAGATGCCCATCCAGCTGAAACATGAAGGGTGAGCCCTGAACCAGTTAGGCAATAGCAAGCAGAAGCTTGCCAACCCCTGGATGCTGACCAATTTGTCTCCATTAGGTTCAGGAGCTTTTCAGATGGTTGCTGATACATTCCTCTTATACAGGTTCTTATTATAGACATAGCATCATATAATTGTTAGGGATTGAGCTGTTTCAGTCAGATCTGCTTCTAAGCCTGCAACTACTTTGTGAGGCTTTTCTCAGCTCTCTCCAGGCTTTTCGCATCCTTTTCAGAACACTGACATATTTCTGTGCTCTCATCAACATGACAAGATCCTTTGTGACAACACCAGTGGCCATAGTGGGAAGAAATACAGCCAGGTGCTGCAGCAAAGAGGGGTTCAAGCACATTTGGCAGCAATGGAACAGCTCAGAGTAGTGCGATACAGCAATTCCACCCAGGTTTCTAAGGAAAATGTAGCTTTCCAGGCACTCTTTCCTGCATTATCTTCCCACCAATTTCTCAGCATCACATTTGATGGTATACTTCTTTCCACAACTCAGTGGGCTTAAAAATAAGACACTTTATTTTAAATACAATCTTATATTTGCAGCCACCAAATATTCCCGACAACATTCAGAGCTTTCAGCAGCAGCACTGGCAACTTTCCTCCTCTTTTGCAAAGAGGATTCTTAAAAAGTGTGACCTGAATAGAGTAAGTTAAATTGCAGCTAGGTTTTTTTTTTCAGTTTAAAGAACTTAATAAAAAAAAGGGAAGGGATAATCTCTATGAGACAGAGTATAAAATGTTGAGTTCTGCAAATATATATTATAGGGCCCAAACCAAGACATTAAACCAAAAACTTCAGATGCTGGGAAACTACCTGGCTTGGAGTCCTCTCCTTACCAAACCATAACTGTTTGACACCTGGATTTTCAGTCAGAGAGAGAATACAGAATACTGTCACTGAAAAATGCAATCTGTGTATGGGAAACAGTGTAAACATCATGCGAGCACAAGCCACGACATGTAAACAGGTTGGCAGGTGGTAACTGTTCACAAACTGTTCACAAACTGTTCACACAAGTTTAAGACCATTTGCTTAAAAAAAAATTAAGTATTGGCCTATATTTTCAGCTCTCTCAAAAGAAATAAAAGACTGTATAAAAGTGCAGCACCTACCAAACATATATACAAACATGTGCAAAAATAAATGAAATTCTGTTTCAGTAAAGGCTGGTCTTCTTCATGATTCGTAAGAACTCTTGCTCGTTCACTTCCCCATCCCCATCTCTATCTGCTTCATCAATCATTTCCTGGAAGATATTTGTATTCAGAAATTAGGTAGAGATTAGACTAGAAGGATTAGATTAATTCAGAATTAGAACCACTTTTTAAGTAAATTGTATTGAAGGGGACAGAGGTAGCTCAATGTCAGATGTACTATGCTGCAAAGTGTTTACTAAACTAGACACTAAATTGGTTCTATAGATATATTTATACAAAAATCTATATAGAAAATGCTGTGTTATAGGAACTGCCTTGGAAGAAATAAAGTGCTTGGGGCTGGAGTGCTTAGAGAGATGGCTCAGCTCTCTGGACAGAAGGAGAATTAGACTGTGACTATTTACAGTCTGATGTAAAACCTCTGTAAATAGGTTTTAAAGAAATGTAAACATGAAAGCAAGTAATATACTATCATGCTGTGACTGCCTCCCTAATCCTGACCTTTCACTACATGCAACAGCAGACAGGAGTGTTTGTGTATGATAAGGCCTCACATCCCAGGTACGAACCTGCAGCTCCTCATCTGTGAGGTTTTCACCCAGTTCTTTGGCGACACGTTTGAGGTTTTTGAAGGAGATTTTGCCAGTTTCATCGTCATCAAAGAGTCTGAAGGCTTTGAGAATCTCCTCTTTGGAATCCTTTTCAGCCTTAAAGAAGTAAGCATAAGTATAAGGTTGTAGGTACTCTTACTTAAAAAAAAACTCGTTAACGACATAGTTCTTTCATCTTTACTTTGAAAAATGAATGTCTTGCAAATCTATCATTTTATATATTTTGTTAAGATTAAACAGCACTTTCATCTCTCCCTAAATGCAGAAGGAGATGAAAGGTACCCAGACATTTTCACAATTGGTTTTGCATTGACTTTTAAAATTCACATACCATTTTCTGTGTCATCACTACTAAGAAGTCATTGAAACTGATCTTTCCTGTTCCTTCTTTATCGATATCTGATATCATTTTCTTGATCTCTTCTTTTTTAGGTTCAAACCCTAGTGCTCTCATGGCCACCTGTAAGGACAAAAATAATGTCTAAATCATACAAAACTACAAACAGGGGCAGGGGAAGTTGGACTTTCCACACTATGTTTGTGTCTCAAGGAAAACAGCAAGGTAAGGTGCAGACTTCTGCAGCCTTACAGAGTCTTGGGAGCAATATTTTCTCTGATAAAATGTGCATTTTAAAATAAAGTCTCAGCATGTCTATTTTGGTAAATGCTTTCTAAAATTCTTGTGATGGGCATTTAGAGCATTTTGAAGGATAAATCCCAAACTGTCATACAGTGCTGTGGATATCAATATCCAAGGCTGTTGGAATACTGAATGATACTTTATTCATGTCAAGGGAATTGCTACTAGAATTCCTTTTGCAAGAAAACAAGATGCTGAATAATAATCATCATCATCATCATCTTAATTCAGACTCTGTTGTAAGCAAGATGGCTAAATGGAAGACCCAGAAATATCTCATCAACTTAACTTCAAGATAAGTTGCTTCATGAAAGACATTTCCATCATACCTGCAACTCGAGCGAACCTGATCTGATGCCATAAACATGGAAAGTTTTAAGCCATAATGAACTTATTTAATTTCATTTTTCATTCCAGTGACAAAAAGTTGTTTCAGTCCATGTCGGGAAAACACAATTTGAACACTGTGTGCGCCTTTCGGACAACACTCCTACCAGCACCATATCCAAGGATGCCTTCACTTGCAGACACAAGCACACATCCCTACACACTCTATGTTTTCCTCCTTTATAAAAAGACAAGCAGTAAGCCTGAAATCACTTCTCCTCCCTTCTTAAGCAATACAGACCTCCAACTAGCAAATAGGAAGGGCAAATTCACAAAGCAACTTAAGTCCTAATTTATTACTATTCCTCTCAAAGGACTTGGTGGGGGGAGGGACCAAAAATGTTTTGCAGTATATAAATACATGAAAACTGAAATTAACAACACTGCAGTAGCTCATAGTTTGGATACTTAACTTTCAAAGTATGCAATCCTCAAGAGGTAAGAGGAGACACCCCCCCTTTTCAGTATGTACAACCCTTTTTTGATGTTTTACTAAGGGAGAAGGAGAAGTACCAATATATTTTGGCCAGCCTGGCCCTGAAGAGGCCTGATAACAGACATAGGCAGTTGTAAATAAAGAGAAGGACGTATGTGTTGGCAGTAAGGCTTTATGCTGGGGCGGGAGGGGGATGGGGGGAGTGTGTCCCCTCCTGTTTCAGGTCGTTTAGGGATTTATGCAAGCACTCACTTGTGCCCTCCGCAGAACCGCGCTTTTAGCACCGGAACTCTCACCTTTAGCTCTTTGACATCTATGTTGCCGGTGCCGTCCGTGTCAAACAGATCGAAAGCCTCTTGGATCTCCTGCCTCTGCTCCTCAGTGAGCTCCAGCTTGGGACTCGCTTTCTTCCTCTGGGCAGCGGCTGCCAGCGGGGGCTTCTTGAAGCTGGAGGCCTTGGCACAGCAACACAAGAGCAAAGGAGGATCAGGCCGGCGCCGCCCCGGTATGCGTTGGGGAGGCCCGCAGGGCAGAGCCCGCCTCGGCTCCCAACCCGTTCCCGGCTGGCAGGGGCGGCACAGGTCCCGGGCCCGCCCCCGCCGGGCCGAGACGGGCCGGACCGAGCCACACTCACCATCCCAGCTGCCGGTGCCTTCGGGCGGCTCCAGTCCTGGCAGGCCGAGATTCAATGTCACCCCTTCCCATTGGCTAGTGCCCCTCGCCGTTGCCATGGCA